>CAUYPK010040917.1:0-17236 GCA_963574355.1 Loris lydekkerianus
CTGACTAGAAGTAGATCCATCGAGCTACTTCCGCGTAGCAATGACTCAGCAAGGCCCGGCCTGAAACTGCCTCTACCTAGATACAGCCAACATGGTACCATGCCATTGGCCCAACCCTGTCACGCACCTCATCCCCTGCCTCCTTTCCCTGCCCCTTCCCCACGCTCTATATAAGCGGCTGCTTGACGCAATAAAGTTGAGTTCCTGCTTTGACAGAAAAAAATAAATAAATAAACAAAAGAATGAACTATAAAAAAAAAAAAGAAGAAAATAGTGACTAATTTTCACATAAATTAGATTTAATTTTGACCAAAGTACATTACTTAAACATTAAACATTAATTTTTAATTAAAAAAAAAAAAGTAAGTGGGGCAGAATCATATACCTACCTTTAAATACACTGATTACTTTCAATTTCATGTAATGCTATGACTATTATTAATAATAACAACTATTTATTGAGCATGACCATGGAATACTACTTTTTTATTGATAATTATAATACCTATAATTATTTGTGGAGCATTTATTTTATATCAGGCACTATATCAAGTATTTTATGCATGGGGCTTGCTTAGTCCTCACAAGCATATGAGATAAATATTATTAATACCCATTCTATAGGTAGGAAAAATGAAGTTAAAAGATGTTAGTCAGTAATTTTTCCAGATCAAACAGCTGATAGGTGATAGAGCTACCATCTGAATCCTGTCAGCCCCAAAGCTCACCTCTAAACTTCTTTACTATATATCTCTATGCTTATGAAATTCCATGGAATGAAAAATCAAAAGGGAGTGTGCCTTGACAATATTTAGCTTTTCTTTAAATACCTCTAGTGTGATATCCTTGGCCCTTCTTACAAATACTTCATATTATTTTTGAGTAGATGCTATTTAACAATATTAAGGAAATATTCTGACTGTACCAATGGAATTGAGCTATTAAAATATAAAATCTCATTGCCTCAAGCAAGAATTCTCTCTAAAATTAAAGCCAGATTTTGCTTATAATTTAATAGTCTTTCCCCCCACCATTTGCATAGGGACAGAGCTTTAATAGAGTTTTAAATCTGAATTTATATTCCAGAAATGTCAATCTGGAGGCTGTAATCCTAACTTTTCGGCTACCCATTTTTCTGAATACGTATAAATGTTTGTTTGTTTTTTTTAAGCAGCACACTTCAGAATTAAAATGTATTCCAAAGACTTTAATCTACGCAGAAGCCATCATAAAACTTCCCTGGTACACTTTCTCTTATGGTTAACTAAATTACATTTGGGTATTTAAAGTAAATGAGGATATAACATAGTAACTTGAGTAGACAAAATGAATGAACTGCATCTTGTTTATGAAACATTTTTACAACTGTACAGGCTGACAACTATGCTTAGAGAAACAGTTGAAAAAAGCAAAAAAAAAAAAAAAAAAATCATTCATTCGGTGGTTTTTAAGAAAACCAGGCAAAAAGATGTTAATCTTCAAGACAAAAGTGTGGAGTCAACAATGAGTTTTATTTTTTTTAAATCCTCATTACAGAAGTCCTTGAAAGATCATAAAAATCAAAACAATCTATAATGACTGTTGAGAAAGTGGATCCTCTCCCAGAATTAGAAGCCTCTATCCTTTCTTTATGTGTGTCTCTCTATATATAAAGATGTTTCTGTCAGCTTGGGTGCATTTTCATCACATTTGGAGTATACATTTGGGAAGCTAGAACTAAACATAGACCACGAACATATGCTGAATCAACTTGGGTGGTGGGGGTGCCCGGAGCAGCTGATGCCTAAGCGCGATAGGGAGGTCTCTAAACTGAGAAAACAGAGCTTTGAACCAACAGCCTCAAAATCAGTAATTCACACGGCAGATGCTCCGAATTGCCCCTCTGATTCTGGGTCGAGTTGCTGCTCACCTGGGCTACACAGTGTGGTTCAGGCACAGTGGTTTTCAACTCTGGCTGTATGTAAGAATCATGTGGACAACATACAAAGATTATGGGAGCTCTAGTCCCAGCTATACTAGATCAATTGTAATCTGGGGGTGGGAAGTGAGGGAGAGGAGAAGTGGCCCCAAGGCACCTGCATTTTTGAAAGTTCCCCAGGTAAATCGAAGGTGTAGCCCCATTGGGGGCCACAGGTTCTAGGTGAGTAGCAGCTGCAATTTATGTAATCATAGTTAGAACTCCTGAGTATTATATAAAATTAACATGCTTATGAAGAATTGAAAATATGTTATATCAACTATATAAGTCTGCGTCCCACAGCATACTTGCAAAAACATAGACAATGAAAAGTTGGAAGCCTATGGGAGCTCAGTAGTAGCATCTGGTCTCAGCAGAACCAAGGTGAGCTACACCCAAGTCCAGCACTTACATCAAGGTGTCCTCTAGTGGCAGGAGTAAAAGTCCCTACTTCTAATGATAAACTATTTTCCTATTACCCGTTACTATCTAGCCCTGATTTGAAGCCAAAAGAAATTGGACTTTTAGAATCCAGAACTGAAATTTCTATCATCTTGACTAACACCATTCATTTAGAGTACTGTCAGCAGAGAAGGATAAACAGGATCTCCCCTAAACCAGTAAAGAAACCTGTCCTAATTTGTAGCTAAACTGAGTAGAAGATTGCTCTGAGCTGATAAGCTTTTCCCATTCCTCCCATGCAATCTGCTTTGGATTCCAATGTCATGGACAGAAGGGACTTGCTTGTCGCCTGTAAGCATTGTGGCTGGCACTGACAAATCCCTGCCTTGCAGCATTTCAGACAAGCTTGATCAACAAATCAATGAAAGCCACAGGCACTTGTTTTCTCTAAAGAGTCTTTGCTGTCAAGTGTCATTTCCGCCCCTCATCCCCCAGCTGAGCCTTCCTTCTGGGAACCCCCAAAGTTATAAATATATAGCAGAGTTCAGAAGGAGGACAAAGTTTTACTCTGATGCCTTCCTCATTCAAGTAAATAGGCAGAGGCCCAGGCTCTGTTTTCGGAGAGCACTAAATTTTTCCCAGGAAAAAACTCTGATGCTTTATGAAGACAATATGTTCCTGTTATTAAATAATTATAGAATCTGTGAGAGTGATGGTCAAACACAGAACCAGCAAAGAATGAGAAGAGCCTTAGGCTCCTATAACTATTCTAAATGCCAACAGTACACTTTCTGAACTATAATCCATTCAGATTATCTTTGCCAAGTCAGGTAATAGATCCCCAACCCTAATGCCAAAATATACTAAAGGCAGAAGAGAAATGAATGAGTGAAAAGGTGATAAATTATGGATAAGAACCATTCCTTTGGAAGCTGCAAAAAAAAAAAAAAAAAAAAATGAAACTTTGGTGCTTACTGGACCTCAAACCAATGAGCTTCCACTGCTCCTTTACATAAAATTAAAGCTGAGACAGCAGAAAAAGCAGTCCTTAATTCAGGTATCAATGTAAAATTCCTAAACACATGGCTCAATCTGCCAGATTTATAGAAATGACCTGATAGAGAATTTATTTCATGTTCTTGAAATAGGTCTCTAAGAACAGGTATTTCTGTGTGTGCATATGTGTGAGAGAGAGAGTGAGAGTGAGAGAGATGGATTAATCACTACAGAGACCAGAGCTGACGAATTTCTTTAAACAGAGCCCCACCATGAGATAGACACTTCTATAAAAATATAGAAGTTTCTATTGCCGACTTGAACATCATTATAACTTTTAATTATTATTAGTTTTATTCCCTTTTGATCTGTTATTATCGGTCAATGCTCCTATCCATCAGTGGGGAGAATAGTTTTTAATTTATTAATCTAACAAATATGCATGAAGTGTTTAGCTCGTGTGAGGTGCTAGTTAAGTCATATTTTAATATTCATATAATAAAATTCATCCGGTCTTTAAAGGGAATGAGGAAAATCTATGCAGGATACTTAGGGAAACTCCAAAAAGGAAAAAGGAAAAATGCCCATGTATATGGTATCTTTCATTTGTGTTTTTAAGAATTATTTACATTCAGATTTGTATGTACACACAAATACTTGGAAGATTTTGGTATAAGACCAAAGAAACCATTGATAAAGTCTAGGGAATAGACTGACTCTCAGGTGGACAGGAGACTTAATTTTCATCGTAGTGTTTGCTACTTTTTACAATGTACATCTGTTATTTTAATTAAAAACAAAATGTTTAAGTCGGAACCACCATATTCTACAATAGAAAGATTACTTTCACTAAAAACAAGAGTTATTTCAAAGAATCATGAATAGTTTTTATAATTTTAATTTTACCTAGTGTTCAAATATTTTAAATCTTATGACTACAATTTTCAAATAAAAATTAGTATTCATAAAATAATTAGGGGTTTGGCAAACACATGTTACGCCTGTAGGCACAGCCACCCCATTTTCCTTGTGTGTGTATGAGTACACTCCATGCCCTATCTTTAAGTCCCTCTCCCTACCCAATCCAGTTCAATTACAGCTTGAACTTGCTATAATGTAGGACACAGGTGTATCTGTTATTACACACTACAGCTTGTAAACAGAATATAATGCTTTATGTCCATGATGGATAAATAGGATACATTATATTTACCCTATACAAATGCTTGTGCAAACACACACGTACACACACACACACACCCTGGCATTCATATTATTTTTCAATTGTGTTCCTCAAACAATTTTTCTCTTCTAGTGAATCATTTACTCTGTAATAGCATAAAATTCCATCCTATTTAGAGATTGACAATACTAATGTTCAAACCTACATGTGGTATTGTCATAAGCATTAAATAAACTGAAGTATGTAGAAGCCCCTAACTCAGATCCTAGGACAAAGCAGTCACTCAGAAAATGTTTGTGGAAGATGTGCATATAGAATACATATGTTGAATATAAATAGAAATCTAGAAACATTTTAGAAAATAACCTCTCAAAGACATGGCCATGTTAGAAAACTAAAAATCAGAATCATTTACTAAATGTTTTGTTTTGATTAGATATAACTAAAATATATCATTCTGTCATTATAGTATTTTCAATTTATTGCAACACAAATGGGGTAAATGTTTATGTATTTCTTTCTGGAAGTGATGTTACAGTAAATGTTAAAATTGACTAACAACTTCTAATGCAATTTTCCAGAACTGAGGAAAGCTTTTGCTTTTCAATACCAGTTACTATATTGGAAGGAATTTTCTATCTAAATAACAGGTTTTTATGCCAAGCACAGATAATTGGGCCCATTACATTAAACAAATATACTAGATAAAACTTTTAGGATGATACTTAAGAAAATGAATTTTACTTTTTCAAGCCCTTGAATATATACTATTCCATTTTATACATTTCCACAATTATGTGAATTCAAGATGGTTTGGAAAGAAACAGGGAGTTGTCTTAAGACAGTTAAATGCTTCACCCAGGTCTCTGCTGAGAAATTTCATATCCTTATATCTTCTGGTTGCCATGATGCTAAGTGAAATTAATTCAAATTAAACTATTGGTACTTTAACAATTCTGAGCCTTAAAAGAAATGTAATACCCAAGTCTAGTAGTAAGTAGCTGCAACTATTGCTTCTCTTATTATAGATTAACCCCCTTTCTTCTTTTTCTTGGTGTATAACATATTGTGAAAGACTGGCACCAGAAAAAATACCTCTTCCCTCTTACTTACTGACCCTTTGTTATAGATTAACTTCCTTACTTTTTCTTGTTCCCAGCCCAAACCAGATGGCAAAAGACCCCACGACTAACAAGATGGAATGTTAAATATACCTTTCCTAAAAAAGCCTAAGCTATAAGCAAATTGTTGCAATTCATAAACCAGCATTGTATGGAAAGTGTTGTAATCCTGCAAAGCCTCCTTGTTCTTCCCTATATAAGTCAAGCCTTAGCTTCTCCATTCAGAGTACTAACTCCATTCCTTTGGAGTCTGTTTTTCAGGGAGCTGTCCTCAAACACTGTGCTTGAATAAACTCTTTTAAAAATTAGATTCTGATTCTTTCCATTACTTCAGACTGACAGCCAAGTCATCATCAAATGTAGGACTCCCCTGATTTAAGGAAAGCTTTTTGGCATACGAAAAGAGATGCTATATTTGATGCACATCTCTGCTGCGGTAAGTATACTGATTTCAGAAAATGATTCAATCTTTTAAAATGTGCCTATTAGAATCAAGAGTTTATGGCATAGTTCTCTAAGACTTTTAGACTTAGATTATAAACAATACTTTTATTGATAAGTATAATTCAGATAATAGGATAATCCATCATTAATATAATTCATAATTTATTCCAGTGGCAACTTCTTCTGTGTACCATGTATTGCATTGAAACTAGTTTATGCTCCTGGCACAACCTTTTTGAAGTAGAAAAATTTTCACATAAAAAAAAAACTCCAGCAAATTCAATTGGCATGACCAAAAAAATACTAGTTTATGTGAATTAATGCCAGTTTTTAGACTCTTACGTCATAATCTAAAAATTCATAGTAAGAACATTGTACAGTTATCTGATTTGTGGGACATATGAAGAAAGGTAATCTCTTTTTATGCCACCATTTTCTTAGGAGCCTGTTTGTGACTTTGAACTTTTCAAGTCTCTTGTAGCATTTAATGTTCTTAGCGTGACTAATGCTCAGGCTTGCCTTCCTTTTTCTTGCAGGACCTTTATGGGCAGAAAACTATGAAGACCTGATTCTATAAAAAATAAAGTTCTTAAATACTTCATTCCTTTTTTCATCAATATAAACACTCAATTTCAGAGGGTGAAACAGAATATGAGTGATTCTGTTCCAATTTCATTTTTAAAAACTGATCATAATAGTACATTTTTTAAGCTAAAAATCTTATTTTTAAAACATATACGTAAGGATAAAAATGTCAGGTTAATGTATTTTTTTCTTATCCTATAAACTTCCATTATGACAAAAGCGACCAAAATTCAAATGCCTGCTCCAGTACAAGCTAAAAGGGAATGCTCGTATCTATACATGGATCTATACATTTTAAAATGTCAAGACACTGAAATAGTAAGGAAGGGGCATCCTGGACAGATGGAACCAAAATTTCACATACTGACAAAAAATTCCTTTGTTTAATTTAAATTAATGCTTTTAAAAACTACTTGGTTGACAGCCAGGGTGGGGTGGGGGTACGGGGGCATTCTCCATTTCTTCAACAAATCAAGTGAGTTATTTCAACTCTGACTCTTGCCCAAGGCTTGCACTTCACTCTGTTTATAGAACTTCTCTCTTAGTGATTTCAAGGCACAAGTTCACTCTTCTCTAACTTCTGCTTACCATGCTGAAGTTCATATCCTTGAAAGAAAAACCTAGCTCTCCAATGAAAATCCTCCAATGCCAAAGGCAGAGAGAGCTCCCAACAATACAAAGGCACATTCATTCATTCACTTATTTACTCACAGGCACTTACTCTGGGACAAGACCACACTGCTAGGCCCTGGAGACAGATACAATAATAAATAATACTCAGTCATTTTGTCTCAGAGGTGTTTAAAATATGGTCAGGAGTGAATAAAGGGAATCAACGTTAAGACACATGTACTAAGAAAGAGCAGCATAAATAAGGTGGTATGGGAGACCCAAGAATAGGGTTCTAAGATCCCCTGCACCAAAGCCTCATTGCCTCCGGGGCCTCCTGTTACCAGGGTCTAACACTACCAAGAGGCAGTTGGTAGGAAATAAAGGCAATGCTAGCAGTAACAGCAGCCTCTGCAGGGCTCTTTATACTGAATGTGTGGAGAAGAAATAGGGCTGACAAGGTCTATTAATTCTCACATTTCAATAAAGGGAGGGGACTTCACTCCACTTGCCATAGGGCAGCACAGGAAATCATGCCTTTCATAAGATATTGGCAGAAACCTCTGTCCAAGTTTCAGCTATTTCCCATTACCCACCTCTACAGTGACCATATTCTAAAATGAAAACTCTGGGCCATGTGTTCTGACAAAGAATAAAGTTTTTCAAATAAAAAGAATATATATTTTTCAAATAAAAAAATGTATATTTTTATAAACAATTTTGAAGGCCTAAAGACTGAATCAGATATGGCTATGTCCTAGACATTTGTCCAGCCATTATTAATTAGGGGATGGCCCATAAAACATACTGCATGTGTTTGGATAGACGGTAACATTTAGCATCTGAATCTGCTTCCACCACACCTAAATTACTTCAATGCTGATGCTGCAAAAAAAAAAAATAATAATTAGAAAGATGTTTCTGCCAATTGCTAACAAAATTTTAAGTTATTTTTCCTAGAGATTTTTTTTTTTTTTTAAAAAGGTTTACAGAGAAGAAATCTAACAATATGCTCTTATAAACCATACCTATGCTATTCTAATTCCATTACTTCTAAGGGAGAAGAGGAAAGACCTCTGGAAAGTTTTAAGACTTTATTTATCCCAAATGTACATCATCAGAAACACATAAATGTGCAATTTACACAAGCAGAAGTACCCTGACAAGTAAAGGTACTAAATCTCATGAACATTATGGTAACAAAAAAGGCATTTAGAGATTCAGGCACCTTGTCAGCCCTTACTTTGTATACAGAAAAGAACTCACAGCAGGAAAGTGAAAGGGGTCAGAGAGAAGTCATGCGGAAGTTAAGCACAGGAGAAGAGCTTCCTGTAGCAAACACACTGAAAGTATGTCTTCTTTGAATGAATTAAATAAATGAGAAAATGACTCATATCTAATAGCCTTGTGATAAAAAAAAAAAAACAATGTATTAAAAGCTGACCAAAGACATCCAGGACCATGTATTGCCCTTAAAAATTTCTGTACACATCCATTATGCTTTCCATCATTTGCCAATGATAATGATATCAACCATTAAGAAACTTAAATTTTATTCAGTAAATTATGCTATTTTATTCAGTAAATTATGCTTAAGAAGTCATGAACATGAAAAATATATTTTCAAGGTTTTCTACAACAAAATTATTTTATGCAAATGGCATTTGAAGTAGCCAACTTCAGTTTGTGTGAAATTCATTAACATGGGCACTGCGTTCCTAAACAATGCAAGGTAAGTAGTGTGTTTATTTTACCTCCAAAAAAATGCTTCAATTGTAGAGGTATTTCATACTCATTTAAAATAAGCCCCCTTATGATGAATAAAAAGCCCTTTTTTATCCTTAATCATTCAGGCTGAGATCTATATTGATTGGGCCCTCTGGATAATTACTCACCAGTACATTTAATATTGTGTAGACACAATCTAACGCCTACTGTAGGAATTGCAAGTAATTTGGAAATTCTTGCAAGAATGTCTATTTGACTCCAAACCCCAAGCTTTTTCTACTGTGCCGAGCTGCTCAATCCCTCCGTACTGGATGGTTCCTGTGCCAATGCTGTATTTCCTCCCCTGACATACTCTCAGGTGAATGCAGGCTTGCTGCTGAGATGAAAGCCGAGATAGTCACTAGGACATCAGATGGTGGAGACCTGAGTCAGTTTTTCCCCATAATGATTTTCCAGTTCTTCTCTGCAAGGCAGCTTGATGATTCATCCTCTTCTAGACCAAGAAAAACTACAAAAGACTGAAGTCCAAAGAGGAGTGGAGCCTTAGAAAATATGCAAATGGTCTAGTATTGCTGGCCTCAGGAGCCTAAGGGCAAGGGAGGGGGGAAAGGAGTCTGAGGACCTCAGAGAACCCACAGAGACAGATGCCTTGTGGCTTTGAGAAGTGACTTTCCTGGGAGGGCAAAAAGGCCCACACACATGAGCAGGCACCTGCCCATGTGCACATCCATTCCTCACTGGTCTACACATATGGAGAACTAGCTCTGAGAAAGAACTGTGAAGGGCAAGAAGAAAGAGACCTGGGCACTCTCCGTGGGCAAGTGAATCTGCCCTTTCTCCAGATCCCTTTGCTCTCCCCACCCCACCCCTTACTCCTACAGACAATGAATACATTTTTCAACTCACATGCAAATAGGAATTCATTCCAGAAAATTTGCTTTTTCTGCACCTGACAGATAATAAGCAAGATGTCAGTTTTCTAAGTAGAAATAGATATCTCAAAACTGTCCACTCAAGGCACAAGATGAATATCCTACATTAAAACAAAAGTGTTTTGAAGTCTGGCTACCTTAATGCTTTGGAAATGAGTTCCCAGCATGTTGCTCTAAACACAGTATTTGAGTGTAACAGTAAAAAGCAATGATGGTAAGAGAAAATGGCAGTGACAGGGAGGACCTGTTCATCAGCATCAGCTCCCCCCCAGAGTCAAGTCCATCATCCCTAGGACTAGTTAATCTCTCTACAGAAAATACTAGTACAAACTCCAAATGGTCCCAACCCCAAAGAAATTGGACTAAAGGATGAAAGAGCTCCTTTTGCTGAAGCCACTTAAGTGTCTCTGGCTACTCCACAAAGGGAACCTACTCCCTTTCTGGAACCTCCTCCAGTTCTCATCTCAACACCCCTACTATAGCCATTGCTGCCAGAATTGAATCAAAGAGAGCATCTGCTCCTGTGATCTCTGGCAAATCCAGGGAGGAGGTGGAGAATGTTTGTACTCTAAATTAATAAATATGGAAATAACAAATATTTTGTTACCCTCTGCCCACTGTTAATCATTCCTAATCAAGGCCTTTCAGACATTTGGGGAAAAGAACATTGGACTAAAAAAGCCAGGAGATCTGTCTTCTGTTTTTACCTCTATTTCTCTTTAACTCAGTGAGCTGCACATTTTTATGTTAAAGAGGTTGAAATTTGTAATTTTATGACAAGAATGTGAGCCTCTTGCGGTTCCTTTGTTGACCAAAAAAGATGATATATGAAAAATTTTTTGAAGACTGTTAATCACAATTAAGTGGTATTTTGAATAATTTATTTTGATTCCAATCATG
The DNA here is from genome assembly GCA_963574355.1 of Loris lydekkerianus. Taxonomy (NCBI): domain Eukaryota; kingdom Metazoa; phylum Chordata; class Mammalia; order Primates; family Lorisidae; genus Loris; species Loris lydekkerianus. The sequence continues at coordinate 10,858 of CAUYPK010040917.1, forward strand.
TAATAAATGCTATTGATACTTTTTTAAAAAAACTAAAGATGTACAAAATAAAGGATAAATATTTTCAGTAATACTGTGAATTAGATATTACCATGGGTAATACAATATCAGTTTGCTTATGTTTTGCATAAGAAATACAAAATGAATCAACAATCAATATATCTTTTTGTTGATATATTCTCTGGAACTGATTCTCTGGAGGACTATCTGCCAGGCAATGATTGCAGGGCAAGGTCAGATCTCATGTCTTCTGAGCCTTGCTGGGCTTGCTGAAGTGGGGACATATGTCATACACATTCCTCTTTGAATGTGAAACAAATATCTACTCATGTGAATATATAGAAGGAAGCAGAAAGTCTTTCTCGGGTTTTCGTTTGTTGCTTTTTGTTTTGCATTCACCTCTAAAGATAGTAGCTAACTGTTTTCCTAAGAGTGAAGAAAAGAACAGTCCTATTTTCCCCTTAAGAGTAGAACAGGGCCAGGTACAGTAGCTCACACCTGAAATACTAGCACTCTGGGAGGCTGAGGTGGGAGGACCCCTTGAACTCACGAGTTTGGGACCAGCCTGAGCAAGAGCGAGACCTCATCTCTACTAAAAATAGGGGGGGAAAAAAAAAACAGCTGGCTATTATGGCAGGTACCTGTAGTCCCAGTTACTCAGGAGGCTGAGGAAGGAGGATCACTTGGACAAAGGCGTTTGAGGTTGCTGATGCCATGGGACTCAAGCCAAGGTGACAGAGAAATACTCTGTTTCAGAAAAAAAAAAAAGAGAGAGAGAGAGAGAGCAAAGAAACCATTCCAAGAGAGCCTAGTGGGTACCACAGGTTCCAGAGTCTGTGATGCCCTTGTTTCAAAGCATGGTGGGGGAATGGAGCTGGTGAGGGAATCATATTCTGTACCAAGCATTCTCTTTTGTGTTAATCCAAATTAAGAATTCCTCCAACGTTCTCCAGGAAAAATACCACTTTCAGAGTTTTTAGCTCCAAACTTATGCCCCTAACTAGCCTTTTGCCATAACCCAACTCCCCCATGCTGCCCCTTAGTTGCCCCAGAAAAGAGTGTATTTTTAAAGTTATGATCGTTCATAAACTATGAACTTGGCAGAATGTCGTTGAGGCTATTTCAATTACCAGAAGAAATAGAAGAAATACACCCTAGAGAAGTCATGAATTGGAACTAATCCAAGCCAACAGCAAATAATACAAAACAGTAGAACAATCAGATTAGTAATTAGCAGTCATTTTTCTCAAAAGTCACTCATTTCCAGAAGCAAGTGGTAATTACTTCCTACAGGCAGTAATATGAAAACATGGTCAAGATTAAATCTATCTTGATGGTTGATTGCTATCTTTAGGACACATTCCAATGTGAAAAGCAAATAAAATCTGTATTGTCATCATTTAAATTTCAGCCAGTAGAGTTGATCATCATAAGTGATAACAAGATTTATTCATTCACTGAGGGACCGTTTCTCTGCTAATATGCCTAATAATCTTGTACCTGTCATTAGGATATTTTTTAAGAATAGGACCACATGGACTGATAGAGGAAAAAGGTGTCAATAAGTCTTAAAAATACAGATGGACATAACTGTGGGCAGTGAAGGGCCATAGCTTCTGAGGTGAGCCTACATTAGGCTCCCAGTATAAAGGCCCCTGGAAATTTCCTATGCCTGAAAGCATGTAAATTACCCATGTTAGGGGCTCCCCCTGGTCAGGCCATCCCCACTAAAAGATCCTGTCCTTTGGCAGTTTGGAAACTTTTGAGTTTCAGGGTACAGGATGCTTGTTTAACAGCTATAAATGCAGAATAGATGCTATAGGATGAGTTCCATGTTAAGATGACAATTAAGAGACATATTCCTATTATATTATATTAGGAATATATTATATACATACATATATATTATATACATACATATCAACCTCAAAAGGATATATAAGGTCTAGCCCAGAAGGCTCAGAAGGCAAGATATTTGACTTTGCCCTACTGTCATTGCTTGGCAAACACCATTCCAGAGAATTGGATCCAGAGAAATTGTTCAACAGAAGGATATACTAAATGTTTATTCATTTTGTATATTTTTAATGCAAGGAATAAGCAAACTTATTTTGTATTACCCAGGGTAATATACTTGGTATACTGGAGTTCTCACTTTCTCCCAACCTAAAATTTTAAATCAAATCTTACAGGTGAAAGCGAGTTCACCAACAGTAATCCCATAAACACTAAGGATTAGGAAGATAAACCCCTAAACAATAAATTAATTCTTCCCAGGTGCTTAATTCATTCTCCCAGAATTTCTGTACACTCATATTTCCAAGGGCATGTGAATAAGGAGTGTGAAGCTATGCATCCCCTTGGATTAGGATCACAATTTCAGATACTGGGATCAAAACCAATTATAGGATTTGATTGAATTCCTACCAAGGAAAGAACAGCAAGTTCAGAAAAATGATAGTGGGATTATTAACATACAATTTCTTAAAGATATGTATAGCTAGATAAAATAAAGAATCTCATCAGGCAAACACCAAATAGGACAAAATTCTTATTTGTGAAGTTTCCTCTGATCGTCACAAGTGACCCCAAACCCAACTAGGCTGTAATCAAACAGAACTCTCCAGAAGAAACCACTCATGCCATTCTCAGCCTGGTTCTTTGCCCTCCTGGTCCCAGACCAACTCTCTTCCCTCAACTAAAATGAACACCTTTCCACCTTGTCATTAAAACTTAGGCCAAACCCCACTTTTCAAATCACCAGCATAATACTCATCCTTTATTACTCTCAGACTCTTTTGAGGCCTCCTCATCCTATTTTGCTTTTGATGCTTTTCCCTCCCTACAACTATCATGCTAGAGCATTTGCCTGGGTCAAAGTTACCAAAAATATGGCATGTGGTTCAAATTCCCCACTCCTGGGCATAGGACACACATTGTCCAGCACCCTGGACTCTTCTTCAAAGAGCCTGGATGAAGCCTGTAAATCTTTCTCCCCCAGGCTCCAGTCAGCCACTACTAATCAAGGCAACACTCCTGAGGGCTTACAGGTGGGAGGGATGGTTCTTTAGGAAAGGGCCCACAGCTGGCCTGGAGCTAACCTCTATCTTCCATTCTCCACTCTTCTCTGGCACAAAATGCAGCACAACAAGAGCCCAATAGGTGTTCCATCCCCATGTGAGTTAATCATAGGCCTGCAGCCTTTTCACCTTTGTTGTAATTCTTATCCATGCTCTTCTAAAAGTAAGGTGTTTCCTTGCCCCCTCTTGTGCAGCTTCTACCAAGATTTTTTTTCTGTCATGCTTTTATGCAGTTTGAGTATGATATGCCTAGGAATGGGTGGGGTTTTGGTATTTATCCTGATTGGTGTTCTCTGAGCTTCCAAGATCTACAGTTTTATATTTGTCATTAGTTTTGGAAAGTTCTCAGCCATTTTTACTTCAAGTATTTCTTCTCCTCCATTCTCTCTCCTCTCCTTCAGAATTCCAACACTGATTATATGTTACATCATTTAAAATTATCTCATTATTCTACAATATTTTGTTCCATTTTTATTGTTTATAATTCACATATTTTAAGCTCACTGATTCACTGAATTGAGTTGATTCTACTTTCAACTTCAAAGGCAGTCTTCTTTTCTGTTACTGTGTTTTTGATTTATAGTATTTCTTTTTGATTCTTTTTAATTTCTATCTCTCTGCTTACATTGCCCATCTGTTCTTGAATGTTGTCTACTTTTCCCAGTAAAGTTCTTAGTATTTTAATCATTGTATTTTTAATTTCCTAACTGAAGATGCCAACGTTTGTGTCACATGTGAGTCTAGTACTAATGATTGTTTTGCCTCTTTAAGAGTATATTTTTTCTTGCCATTCAGCATGCCATAAAATTTTTTGTTGAAAGAAAAACATATTGTATCAGGTGGTAGGAATTGAAGTAAATAAGCCTTTAACATGAGGATTCATATTGATCTGGCTAGGAGTTTACCTACTTTTAATTGTTGCTGTAGCTACAGACGACAGTGGTTTCAGATTCCTCTGGTATTTTTGTTTTTGTTTCACTTTCTGACTTTGGGCTTCCTAAGTACCCTCCTCAGAGACAGTCCATGTCTTGCAGCTCTTTCATCTATAATCCACTGTCAGATAAATTCCCACATGTGTGCCATTGAGGCAGAGAAAGACAGGTTGACATGATTTCTGCCTTCACAGGAAGCTAAAGCCCTAGCTACCTTGGTCAGCATATACAGGGCCTGCAAAAAAGTAGGAGGTTAAATTTCATTCGCAATGTCTCTGATGCAGTCATTAAGCCCAGCAAGGTCACAGGTTAAGAGCCTGTGGACTGGAGACGACCCAGAGATTGACTATGTGGGGACACATTGTCTTAAACAGCTATGTGGCTTCAAGCACTATAGATAAACAGAATCATAAAGCTTGTCTCTTAGATCTCAATGGACACATGAAAATCTTAAGTGTAATCTCCCTAAAAAACTAACTGACAGCTTTGTGTAATAGATAGCTGAAGCATGTCCATAGATGAAACATAATGGAATGTTGATGTATAGAATAGACATTGTTGATTTCTAGATTTGATATCCCCAAATAGAGTTAAAATTAGTTAAGAATTGTTTAGAAGGAAAATTCTTAGATTATAGATTAATAGTGTATATGTGACTGCTTGACTTTGTAAGGTTGTCGAGAATAAAGCTCATCACTACATGCCACTCTGAGCTGTAGTCTGCTTCTTGCTATCATAACAATTACAGGAGCAAGCTTGAATTCGTGGCAAGGCTGCTGTTCCCTCATGTTGTCCATCACTGCAACAATCCAGGGTTATAACAATGGATCGCCCTGCTGGTGTGATGGTAAGGTTCACAGGAAGGGAAGCATTCCATATTCATCAAATAAAATCTCTCTCTTTGTTCCAGACCATGACTTTCCAAAGTATTTACCCAGTGGTATAGCTTTCTTTCCTCCTGCCTCCTAATCCCATCCCAGACTGCAGTTTTTCTAATTTATTTCCACAAAGCACACTCCTCCCTTTCCCTAGGTAAGACAAGAAGGCAAGAGATAGCCATAGAGGAAGAATGCCCTTCCCTGATGAAATATGGTTCTGGCAAAGTCTTTTTCCCTAGGGTCTTTTACAAGAAGACTCTAATGTGTTTCACAATAATTACTCTTCTTCCTCTGCTAGACCCTCTAGGAAATATTTTTCTTATTTTTGCCAAGATAACCAGGTAATAATTTTGGAAGTAAACCCCACAAAAGTAGAGAACCCCTAAGACTGTGATCCCTGGGACTTTCTCATCTCTTATCTACATTCAGCATCCAGAAATTCACCAATTTGGGGCTCCAGTGGCTTCTGCTCTAGGTAAGCAGATTTCAGCTGAGACTTTAGATATGCCTATCTTTTCAGATTTCCAAGCTCTTTACATAGTGGAGCTAAAACAAGAAATTCCCCATGTAACTTTTTGTCTCTTCCTTTTTCTCCTTAAATTTGTATTTCTATTCCAATTTTTTAGCAAATTCTTATCTTAAAATAATTTTGTGCTTAAAAGCTTTTAAAGATCATACATATCTGCTACAAAATATTTATAAATTAGGATTTAATTCTTGACTTATTCCATGATATTGTAAGGCTCTAAAGATTTTTTAAAATAAATGTCTGTACTGAATTATAATTACAACTATATGTAACATTTCAGAAAAATAGTCATTAAACATAGTAAATTTTCAACTGTACCTCTTAATGAGCTGAACTGTAATCAAACTTTTCCTATACATTTAATAAAAGACAAAAGAATATGTTGCTAAAAACTAAGCAGACTAGAGATGGGTTTATATATATATATTTTTGTTGTTGTTGTTAAAAAGAAATAGAACAGCTTTGAAATTTTACAAGACAAAATATGAGGACTGATTGTAATTTGTTTAAATAATTCCTGCTAAGATTTTATAAAATTGGCTGGGCGTGGTGGCACACACCTGTAATCTTCTAGCATTGTGGTAGGCCAAGGTGCGATGATAGTTTGAGCTTAGGAGTCCAAGACCAGACTGAGCAAGAGTGAGAACCCCGACCTCTACTAAAAAATAGAAAAATTAGTGGGGTATTGTGGAGAATGCTTATAGTCCAAGCTACTTAGGAGGCTAAGAGAGGAGGGTCACTTGAACCCAGAAATTTGAAGCTGTTGTGAGCTGGGCTAATACCGCGGCACTCTAACCTGACGCTAGACTCGGTCTCAAAAAAAAAAAAAAAAAAAAAAAAAAAATTTTATAAAATGGAGTGGAACTACTTTGCTGAATAAAAAAAGCTGGATCACAAAGAAATCCCATACAAGTTTTATTCCTTAGTTTTTGCCCAGGGACAGGATAACACACACCCATT
>CAUYPK010040922.1:0-20910 GCA_963574355.1 Loris lydekkerianus
GACCCTGGGGCCTGGGCACTGTGCAGGTCACCATGGCTTCGTGGTGGCATCATCTCCACTCAAAGCTTCCAACAGTCGAGGACTGTCACACAGATCTTGTGACCCAGCTCAGCTGGGGCCTCTGCTCCCAGGTTTCTTGGACGTTGGCACTGTGGTCTCCTCTGAAGCTGGCCTGGACGGGACCCACCTCTGAGTCACTCACATCCATGGCAGGGTTCTGTTTTGACTGAAGGCCTCAGTTCCTCTATGACCATCAGCCAGGCCCTCTGCTGCTTCTCTGCCATGAAGGCCTCTGTGGGGCAACTGAGAACCTGCTTCCCCAGAATGAGGGATGGTGCGGAGGGACACAGAGCAAAGAAGCACAGTTTGCTGTGAATCTGGGTACTGACCTCACATCATTTTTAAGGTATTCTCTAGGTTAGCACTCAGTCAGTAAATCCAGCCCATCCCTGGGGGAGGCAAGGCTCTCTGGAAGCTACAGGAGGCACAGGGGTCTGATTCTAAACACAACAGGAAGCCATTGGAAGGATTATGCCAGGGGGGCCAATACCTAGTTTTTGCTTGATTTTGAAAGCCCTCATGGTGCAGATGAGAACGCAAGGCCAGGGTTGGGAAGTGATTTTTCCCCACTCACAGCCCCAGAGCCTGGGCCTGTTTCCATAGCTATATCTTACCCCTTGTGACTGTTCTAGTGAGCAGACCTTGCAGGTACCTCTCTCTGTCCCTAGGAAGGAGATGCTAGCTTGCTCCCCACTGTGCATGTGGGGCCATGGGGGTGCCCTGAGAGGCATGCTGACCAGTCCATGGTCACTGGCCTGGAATGAGGAGGAGACACATGACCCAAACGACTTTACCTCTCTGAGCCTCAGGGGAACAGAATGTGGGGACCCAGAGGTTTGTGATCCCACCTCACAGGGTGGCTGCAAGCACTTGGAAGCTCCTGCTTTGCCCTCCACAACCTGCTATCACCCTCCCCACTTCCCTTAACCCCCTTGATTTTCACAAATGTCTAAATATGGCAAAGTAGCAAAGGAGGGGATGTGTCCATATATGCAGTTGGTACACATTTCCCAGGCCCTGACCATGCCAGAGGAGACAATTTTGACAGTCCAGAAAGTTGTCAGGGAAAGGGAGAGGGAGGGTGTTCATTGGGGAGTGAGTGGGTGCAGACACGGATTCTGGCAGGAGGTGTCCTGTGCTGGGGTGATTAGAGGAGGGGAGACGTGATGATGGCAAAGAAGGTGGTGTTGGAGCCAGTATCAAGCTTTTGAGTGTCCTAGTGCTGCTGTAACAAAGTACCCCAAACCAAGTGATTCGACACAACAGAAATTTATTCTTTCACTGTTTTAGAGGCCAAAAGTCCAAAATCAAGTTGGCCAAGTTCTCTCTGAAGGCTCTAGGAGATTTTTCCTTGCTCCTTCGCACCTCTGGTGGTTGACCTGGAACAGTGGCTCACACCTGTAATCCTAGCAGTCTGGGAGGCTGGGGCAGGGGGGGTCGCTTGCGGCCAGGAGTTTGACACCAGCTTCTGGTGGTTGCCGGCAGCCCTTAGCTTGTCTAGTAGACGTATTACTCCAAACCCTACCTTCATCTTCACGTGGCCACTTCTGTGTGCCCACGTCCAGTCTTCCCTGTTGTTTAAGGATGCCAGTCATTAGATTAGAGTTCACCGTAATCCCCTACGACCTCATCTTGACTACTTCTACAAGACCCTATTTCCAAATAAGGTCTCATTCACAGGTGCCAGGGTTCTTTTGGGAGGAACAGATTTCGACTTATAACAAGAGTAATGAGAATTATTTTCCTCCTGAAGGCCAAGTACCCAAGGTGTCCACTGGGACCAGGGAAGCAGTTGGGAATCCCAGGATGCTGGGGGATGTCAGCCCCCAACTGTGGCAGCCGTTCCCCTGGTTTGGCGCGTTCTGGAGGCAGCACCAGCAGGTGGCGCTGTGTCTTCCTGTGAGCTCTGCTCTGCCTGAGCCAGCAGACAAAGGTCTCATCTAGTTAGGAGATGACACACACACTGGGCTGTAAACAGGCCAGGAGCACACTCATTTCATAGGTGACATGCACATACACTGAAGGAAATCAAACTAGGTGGGACCGAGGGGTTGTGACAGGGTGACAGCTTTCCACTGGATGCTGGGGGTACTGGCTGAAGAGGACCATGAATTGTAAAGTGGGTGTGAGGGGAAGGAGCAGAGAGGAAGGCAGAGGTAAGTGGTAGGGGCCCGGGAGTCTGGGAGGGTCCAGACCAACAGGGGTTAGGAGTTTGCATCTAATTTCATTCCTCATCTGCAAACCAAGCTGGCTCTTCTCAGCCCTGCCCTGTGCACTGCAGCTACATTACACCTGTGGCTTCCAAACCCCTCTCCTGTTACTGCAGGGCAGCTTAGGTCTGGGGTGCAGGGAAGGCAGCCGTGCAGGTCAAGACTTTAGTGGTCCTTTCCTGAAAAAGACTTTGCCCAGAGTGGAAGCAGCTCAACTTGATGTACCTTGCAGGCTCAGAATGGCCCCAGCTCACCTTGCTGTACCTTGCAGGCTCAGAATGGTCCCTTAGATACTCCCCAATGGGGGTAGGGCAGTGTGGGGCTGAGGAGCAGGAGTCCTGCTTCCCCACCACAGAGTGGGTTCTCTTGGATGTCAGTGAGGAGGAGTGGAGGGTATTTCTCACCCTGTCACCTCCCTCTCTGCCCCTGCACTTCTGAATCCCACAAGGCCTCTTTCACCACCTTAGCCATAGCGCTGCCAGGGCTACCCCTGAGGCCTCTGGTCAACAACCAGTTCAAGGACAGATTTGCCCAGCAGATGTTCCTCTAGGCCACTGTACACCCATCCTGTGCTGGGTGCCTGGCCTGTGTGGAGCTCCCCAGCTCCTCTCTAAGGAGACAGGACTGTTAGAAAAAACACAGGAGGCTCGGCACCATAGCTCAGTGGTTACAGCACCGGCCACATATGCCGGGGCTGGTGGGTTCGAACCTGGCCAGGGCCTGGTAAACAACAATGAGAACTGCAACAAAAAATAGCCAAGCCTTGTGGTGGGTGCCTGTAGTCCCAGCTACTTGGGAAACTGAGGCAAGAGAATAGCCTAAACCCAAGAGTTTGAGGTTGCTGTGAGCTGTGAAGGGTGTGGAGGAGGCAGCGGATCTTATGGAGAAGGCTGAGGCTGGGAGCCTGGGCACCCTGGGACCTAGATTCAGTGATCACCGTGCCATCAGCAGTGTTTCCTGGTCAGTCACTCGTGCACACCAGTCACAGGCCTCTGCATGTGCTGTGGAAGGCCTTCTATGTGCCTGGTCCAATACTTTGCCAGACAGGTGCCACTGCCATCCTCAGGTGAGGCACTGGATGAGTCCAGGTGAGGCACTGGATGAAGAAGAGACTCCTTTAGCTAGGTAGTAGCAAATCTAGTAGGGACACATCTCTGTGTGCACATAAGCCTGAGAGGGCCCAGCCCCAGGTCTGGAACCAAATTCCTTTCAATTATGGTGGCTTCCAATAGTCAGGGCTGGGCAGGCCTGGGTTGGGCAGGGTTGAGGCCCCTGGCAGTGGTTAAGACGGGAAGGAGACATAAACAGAGCTAATGAGCCCCTTTCGTGTCTCCCCACTGTAATGAAGGCCTTGGACTCTGGTCTCTGCATTTGGGGGCGGGGGGTTCTTGGTTTTTGAGCCTCAGTCTTCTATGTAGTATCAGGGGCAGAGGTGTGTGGGCTCCCTCTTGGAGGTTGGGGATGAGTTTAGAACCATCCGTGTCCCCTCCCAGGGCAGCCAAGCCAAGGTAAGCAGGTGGAGAGGAGAGGGCATGGGAAGCACTGTGGCATCCCCCTAAAAATGACAAGCCTCCGAAGAGGAGTTTCCATGGCAACTCAGAGTAGTTGCTTGGCAACTGCAGGCCCCCAAAATATTTGCCTGCAGGAATGCTCAAAGCTGGGGCTTTCCAATGGCTCAACCTCCTCACCCCCAAAGGTACCCACCCACCTTGGCCATAAGAGAAGACTCTGAAGTTCAGAAACCAAGAACTCAGAAAATGCAGAGGCCCAGGTCCCGGGTCCTTATCAGAGCAGGGAGAGGAATGGGCCTGAGCTGCTGAGTTGGCTCTGGTCCCCCTCATGTACGTCTACCCAGAACCCCCAGCCAGAGACAGAACCCAGCGGCTCCACCTCCTGGATCCTTCCTGAGGGAAGCCCCAGTGTACTCCCCACCTCCGTCACTGCACCCTGCCAGCCAGCTGGCATCAGGCCAGCCGCTTAGCAACAGAGGCCACTTCCTGGATACCTGAATGAGAATTCACGGTGGCAGAATTTCAGAAGACATAAGGTCTTCTGCCCACCTGACCCCGTAGCCATGGGCTCCTTGGGCCTGGAGCAAGATGGCACCCCTGGGTGCACCTAAAGTGGATGGAGCCCCTGGAATGAGGCTGTGACCTTAGCCTGGCCCTTCTCATTGGCCTCGCTTTCCCCGTTCTGTGGCCTGTCTTCCCCTCTGCCTGCGTGTATTCACAGTGTATAAACATTGCCCTGTGAATTGGAAGGCTCCTGGGGCCTGAAGCAGGAGGAAAAGGGGGCCAGGAACAGCCCCCTCCACCACCTGCATCCATCTCCTGACCATGTGTGGTGACTTCAGAGCAGGACACCAAGGTTTGAATACCAGCTTAGCACTTCCTGCTGGGTCGCCTAGAATGTTCATGAAACCCCTCTAAGCTGGCCATGTCCCCCACAATCCCCTTCCCCAGTTGCTGTGTGGATATAAGAAAACCCTGCCCCGGGCGGCACCTGTAGCTCAGTGAATAGGGCGTCAGCCCCATGTGCCGAGGGTGGTGGGTTCAAACCCAGCCCCGGCCAAACTGCAACAACAACAACAAAATAAATAGCCGGGCGTGGTGGCAGGCGCCTATAGTCCCAGCTACTCGGGAGGCTGAGGCAAGAGAATCGCTTAAGCCCAGAAGCTGGAGGTTGCTGTGAGCTGTCCACACAGCACTCTACCAAGGGCCATAAAGTGAGACTCTGTCTCTACAAAAAAAAAAAAAGAAAGAAAGAAAACCCTGCCCTCTTGGCCCCCTTTAGGCCTGCTTTAGTTTGTGGGTACCCCTGCTACACCCAGAGCTGCGGGGAGCTGTGATAAGGACACAGAGGAGGGTGTCCAGCCAGGAGTGAGCCAGCCAACAGAGTGGCAGGACAGAGGGGGAGCAGGTGCAGGTCAGACTACCCCAGGCCCAGCTGCCCTTCGATGTTCTCTCTGGGGATGGCAGTGTGGGGTGAGACTTTTGCTGACTACCCTCCAGTTTTCCAATGACCCCAGGGAGCCAGGATTTTAGTCTAACCAGGATCATTTGCTCACTGCGACCATAACCCCCCCTTACCCCACCTGTCACATAGGGAAGGGGTGTGCCCTCCTCCTCAGTGGGGAGAAGCTCCCGCAGCACCCCCTTTCCTGTCTTGGGCACTGGATTCATTTGCAGAGCAGCCAGGATTTGGTGGACCCTGCTGGGACTCTGCCCAGCCTCTGAGTCTGTGGGCAGATGAGGTGAAGAAGGGCCAGTTGGGAGGGAACAAAGATTCAGGAACACAGCCCACTCCCACCTCCAGCCATCTGTGGCCTCTTTTCCCTGCCTAGTGGGTGCATGATTGACCAATTGAGGCTGCTCAGTCCTCCCAAACGGGATTAGAAGGAACCAGGGTCCTCCACTGGCTGGAGTACACCCTGGATCTGGCCTTCTTTCTGGAATGGGGTCGAGAACTGTAAGACCTCTTCTTTGTGAGTCCATGTGTGCCCATCTGACCTTTGTGTACTGGGTGGGGGTGGGACTGTCCAGCTGAGAGAAAAGACCCTTGGCTAGTAGGTGGCCCTGGGTCTAGAAACTTCACCACCTTTCCCTCCCCACCCCTCCGGGGACTGCATCTGGACCCCTAGCTTGTGGTATGGACACCCTGTAAATGGTAAGTTCAAAACTAGGAGGCTATGAGAGTATGTGTTGGGGGTGGGTGGGTATTTGGGTTTGCAGCATCTAAAAGGAGATAGGAGCCCAGTCCTTTCTGGGATTCTTGGCCTCACCCTGCTGCTGCTGGGCTGTGGCTGGAGGGAGGGGGACCCAGCCCTGAGCATCTGTCCCAGAGACCCTGTGATGAGCTGATTCCACACCTGATTAACTTGATCATCTGCCATGATGATCACTAAGAACCTTGGCACTGAAGGGGTCAGGGCTGCCTGCCTAGAGGTCAAGGTCAGGAAAGAAGCCTGGGGCTGGTGAGGGCCCAGGCCTCAAGGTTCCTTAACCTCTCTGTGCCTCCTTGGCCTCACATGTGGACTCATGGATGTACAGGTCCATCGTAAGACATAGTCCTACAGCACCACACAGGTGGCCGCAAATGTCTGCTCTTCTCTAAGGACAGCAGATGGCTGCATGGCCTACCCACCATCACTGTCCTTGGGGACCTTTGGTGCAGGTGGGGATCAAAAGCACCTGCAGGCCCTGAGTTGAATCCAGTTTTTCCAGATGAGAAATCTAGGGCCCAGAGACATTGAGTAAGTTGCCCAGCGGGTGCTGGACCTGATAAGCAGCAGACAGTGCCCTGCGTGGAAGGGCTGAGCTGGCAGCTCTGCATCCCTGGCCCCCTCCCCTGGCCCCCTGCAGCAGACACTTGGAATTCTTCCTTCCCAGCTGCTGGGGCCAGGAAAACCTTACTCAGAGCACAAGCTGCCGCCTCCTAATAGCCCTGCAGGCCGAGGCATGCTGGCCCCGAGGGAGTGTGCTCACTAGGTCTGTGGACACTGGGTGGCCATGGCTGTCTGTCAGATACACAGAGCGGAGAGCACACATGGGGGCTATGTCTGCTGTCCTGTGATGTGGTATCATGTGTGCAGTTTTACGTGCGAGAATCTCCCTGCCTTTGGGCGACCTTCTATGCCAGTGGGTGTGACAAGCCTGAATTTGGCTAAGCAAGCATGCGTGTGAAGGGATTCATGTGGCTGCCTGTGTGGACCTGTGACTGGTACCTGGAGAGGGAGAGTGCACTGTCACAAAGCATGCACATGTATGTTTGCATTTGTCTTTCTGAAGCACCAGCCCCAGGCCTGGACCTTGAGGAGGTCTGATGTTCAGGGTCTAGCTGTCAACCTCAGAGTATCATTTTTCTTATCTGTCACTGAGTAGGTAATAGTGCCTAGCTCATGGGCTTCTGGTGGCTGGCATGCGCACACCCAGTTGCTTTATTGCTTGATGGTGGTATGAAGATCTGAACAGCTCTTGGAGGGTCCCCGAGCAAAGGAAGATATCTGCTGCCTTGCTGTCCCCTTGTCATACTTTCCCAGTGAGAGCAGCTGGAGGCAGAGAGGAGAGGCCTTTGAACCTTATTTCTGAGCGAGAAACTAAGGAAGGAGCAAAGCTCAGGTGTTGATGGGGACGGTGGTTGGCAGGAGGATGATACACAATAGTGTCACTTCACCCTAGGGTCTGGAGTCTGAGGGAATGTCCTTGCAGGAAAAGGACTGTGGGAAAGAGGGCAGGGGTGCCAGCCCCACCACCAGCCAGCAGGAGCACTGTGCCCTCCCCAAAGGCCAGGGCAGCTCAGGAGGGCCCCTCTGAAACGGCAGCCCCACTGCCCAGGGCCTCAGCCTGCTCAGGCAGTCAAAGGCCAGTGGCAGCAGCACGGAGCACACAGTGTCCCTAGCACTATTGGCAGCCTTCCGCATCACAAGGGCCTATTTGTCCTGATGTCCCTGGTCCAGAGCACCGGGTGACCAGGGCCTGCTGGGCACAGGGGCTGACTGTGGGCTCAGCCCCATCACCCAGCCTCACCAGGCCTGACTGTGCCTTGGGGAGGGGCTTCTTTGCTATATCAGCGTAACCTCTCTTATCTGGTGAGCAGAGACCCATTCCCAAGAATTGTTCCTGGAGTAGAAATTTAGGAAAGAGAAAGGATACCCTCTGATATCCCAGGGCAGGCTGGCTTCTGGGAACTCTAGGCCCTGCTTCCCGAAAAGCCTGGCTGCCTACTTCCTCCGGCTCCCCCTGCCTGGGCTTGCCTCTGCCTCTGCTCAGACTCCTTCTCTGGAAAGTATCCTGGTGGAAGCCGGATGAGCCTCCTCTCCCGCCTCACCAGGAGGAAGGACGCTTTCCTGGCAGTCTGCCCACAAGGAACTCTGAACATTTTAGAGCACAGAAACTTGGAAGCCGCAGGAACAGTCTGGACGGTTGAGTCCACTTGTCCATCCAGGTGTTTATGGAGAGTCCCATGCCAGGTGCCATCAGAGAACAGAGTCCCTGCTCTCAAGGAGCTTAGGTTCCATTTCCCCTCTCCTCGCAATTTTAAAGAGAGGGAAGGGATGCCTGGGTTAGAATGCCAGTGGCTCATGCCTATAATCCCAGCACTTGGGAGGCCGAGGTGGATTGCTTGAGCTCACCAGTTCAAGACCATCCTGAGCAAGAGTGAGACCCTGCCTCTACTAAAAATGAAAAATTGAGGCAAGAGGATCTCTTGAGCCCAAGAGTTGGAGGTTGCTGTGAGCTATGATGCCATGGCACTCTCCCAGGGTGACAAAGCAAGACACTGTCTCAAAAAGAATAAATAAATAAACACATACTTTACTTATTTTGCCCCTAGACTGGAGGTCGATTCTTGTCTGTTTTGCCCCCTAGATTGTCTCAGGCTCCTGAGCAGCGCCTGGTACCTACTAAGTGCTCAGTAAATCCATGTGGGCTGGCTACGTGAGTGTCTGTGGTTGTGCCCTGGGGCCCCTCCGTGGCCTGCAGGCAGAGAAGTCTGCAAACCCAGTTACTGATCCTCATCTATGTTAGAGAAATCCACATTGTTCAGAAATCTGTGGCAATGTGACATTGTTGCAACTCTTTGGTTACATTTTATAAAAATATTGGCCAGCCCTAAATTATTAATAAAACTGAAAACCACTGATTCTTCCCCACAGAGTGGCCTAGTCTACCTTGAGATACCATTCTGAACACATGTTTGAGCCAGATCTTCCCATAAATACTTCATTCACCACACAGTCTTTCTGAGACAGAGATTATCTCCATTTATGAGCCAGGACCAAAGCTCAGTAAAGAAAAGGAACCTGCCCAGCTTCATCCCCTGTCACCTAGCCAGAAAGTGGCAGGCTGAGGATCTGGCCTCAGCTCGCAGCTGCAGTTCTGATCCTATAGTTGGAAGTTGGGCTCCTTGTGGAGCTGGACCTGGGGGGTTAGGCCCAGGGTGGGGGAGGAGGAGCTGTCTTCTGCTGCAGTGAGAAGGGGAGCTGCCCACACCCTTGGCAGTGCTGGATCCTGCTGGGCTCAAAGCCAGCGGGAGTGGCCGGGGTGGGGCCTGGATACTGGGATCCTCAGCTTCTTGGCAACCTGCATGACTCAGTGGGCTGGTAAAAAGGGCGGCGGGCAGGCAGCCAGTGCAGGGGAGCCCTGCGGTGGGTGAATCAGCTACCCGCTGAGTTACTGGGCTACTTGGGGCGGGGCCAAGCCTCTTCTGCCAAAATAAGCTCAGACCCTCTTTGCCTTTCTCTCCCACCTTCCACTGGCCTTGCCAGGTGCATCCTGTGGCTCTGCTGCTCCCAGGCATCCCTGGGCCTCCCCAGTGGGGAGTGTTGCCTTCTGCAAGTCACTCACAGTCTCTGCCCACCCCCTCCACTGGCCCTCTGTAAACTGGGGGCCACTGAGATACTTGCCTTGGCCAGTGAAGGGCACACAAGAATAAAATCACCCCTGATTCTGCAAAAACATGGGAGTTTTCAGGAAGGAATAGCTGGAAACAGCAGCCTCAAAGCCAGACAGGGTTGGAAGTCCTGCTCTGCCGTGTGGCATTGGTGAGTTTTGTGCCATCTCTGACCTTCTGTCCCCAAGCCCACCTATAAAACCTGCTTCTCACATCATGCTGATGAACAGGCACCCTCACTGGCACGTCAGTGAATAGTGGAAATATGGTGGTATTGCTCTCCAGATTGGCCACCGGATTAGGGGCAACAGTGATCAGGGAAACGGACCTCAGAATCCCCAGCCTGGGTCCCATTTAGGGAACAGACTACCTACCCCTGTGACCAGGACCTGGCAGCTTCAAATCTGCCTGTGCTGCCAGGAACAGATCTACTTGTGATCTTTAACCTGGCACAGAGTAGGAGAAAGCAAGGAGCCCTGTGGGCAAGGTGGGCCTGCGTGTGTACTTGGCCTTGGCACTGACATGCTGTGTGATCTTGGGCAAGTTGTTTGCCCTCCCTGGGCCTTGATGTTGTTTTGCAACAGAGATGTTAACTGTGGCTTCATCTCTTCATCCGTCTGGCAGATGCTTTGTGCCCACTGAGGGGTGCTGTAGGTAGGACTGGATGGGGCTCTGGGGGATAAAGCGACATAAGGAGCTGCTCCTGCCTCCCAGGCTTCTCAATGTGGGCAAGCATTTGCCGTTGGGCTTCAGGGTGGCAGGTGTTTACAAGGCCCTAGTCGGTGGGAATCCCCTTGTCAGAGCCAAGGGACACCAAGCACAGATGCATGACAGACCCAGGCCTGCCCGCTCTCCCAGGCTCCAGGGCCGCACCGACTCCCTACCTAGCAGAGCCAGCCAGCATGGCCACGAATGCATGTTGAGTGACTTGGTGGGCCTCAGGTTCCCAGAAACAATGGGCAGGGGAGCTGGGCTGTCCTCCCCAGCAGGACCAGAGTCAGGTCAGCAGCAGGAAAGAGGGCCACAGCCTCTCCTATCTGCTTCCTGGACAGGATGTTGTGCTGAGTAAACAGCTTCAAGAGGAGTCACCACTCCAGCTCTGAGTCTCTGAGTCACAGCTCCTAGCTACAGCCACACACGTTTATAAACAACGGGCCTTGCACCAGCCAGGGCCTGCCCCCACCTAGAAAGGATGAGAGGACCCCCACCCCCTGCCAAAAGAGGGACACAGCAAGCTCCCTCGGGGGCCCCTCCTCCACCAGAGGCTGTGTGTTCACACCTTTGCTCACTATGCGCCCAGGTTGAATTTTGCTCATGTGTAGCTGGCCAGGTATTTATCCCAGGTAGAGCATCGCCGGACTCTCGGCAGGCCTTGTGATCTGGGTGTCCTAGGAGAAGCGTGGGGTCAGGACTGTGTGAGCTTCATGCACAGGAAATGGTCACACTGTCTCAGTGGCCAGCCCCTACAGGCAGCCCAGGTGGGGAGTGGGGGTGGGGCAGGCTGGCTGCAAGTGGCCTCCCTGTCTGCACATCCAGCCCCCAGAGCCCTCACTTTCTGCGGCTGGTCTTCGTTCCAGGCAGTGACAGTGATTTGGTACATCATGTGGCCACGGCCAGGCCAGCGGGGAACAAAGGCCCTGCTCTCCCCCACTGGGGGCGGTAGGACCACGTGGTGGGGAGGGGTGCAGCCCTGCTCCTCCTCTCTGCCAGCCCCACCCCCAGGGCTCCTACATTTCTGAGTGGCAGCTGGCCTTGCTCCTACCTTCTGGCTGACTCAGTCCCTCTAGGCCCCTCCCACGGAGCAAAATGCCTGCTGCCCCAGGGCAGCCCAGCCTGGCCAGGAAAGGGGTAGCCCCAGGATGCCCTGAGGCCAGGCTGACCTGTGCTGGAGGCTGGGGTGGGGGTGGGGATTTAACCCCACCCTTCCCAATGTTCATGCTATAAGAAACATTTTTCTACTGACCATTTCACAGGGCAGAGGAGGCATACTCGGCAGACAAGGAAAGCAGGGCTCTGGGAAGGCCCTCCCCTCCCCCCATGTCATCTGGGGAGCTCCCTCCTAAACCTGCAGGTAACCACGAGGCAATGCCCCGGTCACATGGCAGTGCAGGGGTGAGAGGCCCAAGCACCCCAGGAATTCCTCCCTCCTCCACCCCACCCACCCCTGCAGCCTGCCTGTTGGCACAGGACTTCTCCCCCTGTAAGACTGAGGACCCAGAAGGGGGCCCAGGCCTGGTCTCAGGGAAGGAGGGGACAGAACCTGGGCATCCCTGCCAGCCTTCCATGCCACCCCTCTCTTCCAGGCCCTTGCAGCACCCCTTTCTATGTTCACTAGTATCGACAAACATTTCTGAGTTGTCTACTGAGTTCCCTAAGAGACCACACTCAGATACAGAGCCATGGTACTCCTGGCGCAGGGACGGTAGCCAGCAACATTTTCTGAATGTTATGTACCAGGTATTGTGGCAGGCATGCAACCCTTTACCAGCTCTAGTGACCATGGGAAACAATCCTGTCTGCTGAGTGTGACCACGAGCCAGTCCCATGCTGAACTCTTACTGAATCCTCTAGCACCCTTGTGCCCGTTGTACAGATTGGAAACTGAGGTACCAGGGAGCACATAAAAGTCAGGATTTAAATCCTGGCCTGGCTTATTCATAGCCTGGTTGGCTCTCTTGTTTCTTGAAGGTCAGGGTCGAGTGTCACTGTGTGCAAGAGGCCTGAGATGATACTGGACTTCACAGGGGATAGGGCCTTGAAGCCTGGCACAGAGCAGAAGTTTGCTAAGTGGAAGAGGGAAGGGGATGGGATAGATGGTGGCAAGGATAGTCAGGGATGGTGCTGCTGCATTCACAAAGTCGGAGAAGGCCACGCTGAGTGGTGGGGGGTGTCAAGGCTGAGAACATAGGGGAAGCTGGTGGTCCCCACCAGGGGACACTCAATTGGAGGTCCTGAGGCCATAGGTACAGCAGGAAGGCCCAGCTCAAGGCCCAAGGTTAGAGTTAGTGGCAGGTGCCCGGACTGGGGGCAGATGAGGACTTGGATATTCTGAGAGATTTTAGTAGAAGGTAGACTTGCCCTGGCTGTGGGACAGGAGTGGGACGGGTAGGCTGGAAGGGGACAGCTGCAGGGCCCACCTGAAACCCTTGGGCTGCTTCCCCAATGCCTGCCCCACTCGCCCCGGCCCTTTGCTTGATACCCACTCTCAACCCAGACAGTTCCCATTGAGATATTCCCACAGGGGCCCAGCAGGTACATGTTCAAGGTTGAGAGCTCTGGGCAAGGCTGGCTAGGACAGGGAAGGGGAAGAGGCCAGAGTTTGGGTTTGAATCTGAAAGCCCCTGTGCTCTCCCCATTTTCCCCAGCCCCCTATAGCACATCAGGAAACAGGCCCAGAGAGAAGAACCTGTAGACCCTGCAGGGAAGCAGGAACCAGCTCTCTGCTCCCAGGCTCTGAGCTGCCTGCTCAGCCCTGCACCCTGTGGCCCACAAAGCCACAGAAAGAGGATGTGAAATGCTCAGAGGAGCAGGCCAGGGAGCAAGGTGCTGGCAGGGCACTGTGTGAGTGGGAGGTCCAATGGGCCTGCAGGGCACTCTGGAGCCCCTGCCTACTCCCTCTGCCCCACCTCTGTCCTGCATGCCCAGACTACTGCCCTCTACCTGGCCAGAGGCCTAGGAGGGTGAGGAAGTGGCTAGGCCTCTTAGCCTCTGATTCCTCCCTAGATCTCTGGACTTTGGGGTCGGAGTTCTTAATGTGTGGGCAGGAGAGTCTGTGGGCTCTACAGAGCAGCATGGCAGACACCTGTCCTGGGTTCTCCCTGAAAGATCTTGGGTCAGTCCCTGCTCTTTCTGGGCTTCAGTTTTTCCACTTGTCAATGGGTGTGTTGGACTGGTTTGACTTCCAATGTCTGGTTTGTAACAAAATGAGAAAAACAGGGACAAAATAGTATGTTACACATAAAACCAAACATAGTCATTTCATGATGGCCCTTCTTTCTGACAGCAGTCTTTCCTAGTTTTGGTGATGTCTTTTCTTTTCTAAGATGACAGGAATGGTGGTAGTCATGGTATTATATTTTTGACCACCCTGGAGGGTGAAATAAACAATTGGCAACCCTCAGTCAGATCCTGATTTAAAGTGCAATTCTGGCTCGGCGCCTGTGGCTCAAGCACCTAAGGTGCCAGCCACATACACCTGAGCTGGCGGGTTGGAATCCAGCCTGGGCCCTCCAAACAATGACGCCCAGCTACTTGGGAGGCAGAGGCAGGAGAATCACTTGAGCCCAGGAGTTGGAGGTTGCTGTGAGCTGTGATGCCACCGCACTCTACCCAGGGTGACAGCTTGAGGCTCTGTCTCAAAAAATAAATAAAGTGCAATTCTGTACCTGGGTGCCAGGAGCTCTGAGGTTCAAGGGGGCAGAGAAGACTTCTAGAATGAGTAAGCTGGGTTCTCCTGCCCTCCTACTGCAGCCAGACTCATGCCTGCTGCTGGCTGAGCCCTGTTTTGCTCTTGGGTGCTTGTACGTACTCAGCTTTTGGATTTGTACGTACTAGAACCCCCAAGGCAAGGGAAAGGGAATGGGGCCTGGGGTAGATGAGAAGCGAGCTGGGCCCACCCAGGAGGAGCAGGTCTTGGGGCTGAGCCCTCCATTTGTCCTCAGCTGGCTCATGTCCTAGTACAAGCGGGAATTCCTGGCCCTGCCCGTCACAGGAGCAGGTATGACAGCCATGCAGGTGACACCGGGCCTAGGCACTCAGGTGCTCAACCCCATCAGGGCAGGCAGGCGATGGGCACACTGGCAGAGGGCCTCTCTCAGAGCCGGCTCTCTGCCGGGCTCCTACCCCACGATGGCCCGGGAAGCCGTCCAGGCCTGTGTCAGGGAGAGGAAGGTCTCCGTGTTCTCTGCCTGTGTCTCTGTGGTGACTGCCAGGCGGTGGGCCATTGCCCGTCGCACCACTCTCCGATGCCCGCCAGCATGGCTGGCACCGCTTTCAGCGCCCACCACTGAGGTAGGTTTCCAGCCGGTTCCTCTGCCAGAAGCCCGGCTGGGTCAGCGCCTCAGGCTCCGGAGCTGGTTTCCTTGCTCTCCTCTCCCCTCCTTCCTTGTCAGAACTGGTTAAAGGAGTTTGGCTGGGGCCACAGGGGAACCTGGTCTCCTGTCCCAGTATGAGAGAGAAGGCTGGAGGTCTCCCGGCTGTAGGCCCACTGGCTAGCCTCTTCACCTGCCCCTGGCCCTGGGGCACGATGGCTGTGGGTGTCACAGCAGCTGCATTCGTAGGAGCTTCCTCAATCCCCCAGGGCTTCTGCAATGGCTTCAGGGTCTGCTTTCCCGAGAAAATCCCGAGAGCTTGGTGGTATTATTATTATTGTTATTGTTCCTCTCGTTTTACTGATAATAGAAACTGAAGCTAAGAAGACACAGAGCAGGGACTTGGTACCCTAATCCAGGCTCCACATGTTAAGACAGTCTCCCAAACCCTTAGGAAGGACTGTCCCCTTAGGCTGGTCATCCTGGGTCCCACTGTGCTGTGCTGTGCTGCTTTCCACCTGCACTTGGCTAGACATTTCAGAGGAGCTTAGGACTGATAGCTGCCACCCTCCAGGGAAGGTGGATGATGGGAGGGGGTGCTGGCACAGCTGTGGAACAGATGTTCCTGCCTCCTGACAGGCCCCTGGGCTTGGGGACACATTCAGGGCTCTGACACTCCCTCAATGTTACCCTCTGCATTCAGGGTCACTTTCATTTCTTGGTGTCTGTTTCCTTCCTCTGGAGTGTTCCCCTGTCTTCCTTTCTCCTCTGTGTCTCTGCACCTTGGGCTGTCCCATGTGGAATTGGTGGCCCCCTGGGGTGGCAGTGACTCCTTGGAGTGTTAGGTACTGAGTACCCTGGGAGAAAGATGGTTGTCAGAGTGGACCCAGTTGCCTCTGTGGACGGCGTTTATCATGACGACTGTTTGCTTCCCCGAGTACCCCCTCCTCGGCATCCCAGGGCTTTGAGTTGGTGTGAGCGCACATGTCTGGAGGGGACAGCAAGGCCCCCACAGAGAGCACTGGGCTGACGGGACCCCCGCACATCCCCAGTCAGGGCGTTGCCAATGCACAGGCATCAGGCCTTCGGTCCTGGTTGCCCTGGGACAGGAACACCCTATGAGGTCAGAGGTTTGGCGTGATGATGATGTCACCTCCAGCGTGGTCTTCTGGAGACTGTGATGCTTCATTTCTTGCCTCGTGACCAGCTCTGAGTTTAGCCACAGCCCATAAGGACACCCCCCCACCCCACATCATGCCAGGAGGAGGAGGGATGAAGCCGCCACTGGAGGTTCCCAGAAACCCAGCAGCAAGGGGGTGGGACTAAGCCAGGCCCGCCCTCTGTGCTGGGAGCTCCCACGGCTGGGTCCAAGTGCTTCACCTTCTGCAAGGTGTGTGCTCATCCGCCCACAGAGGGCCATCCAGGACATAGGCAAGCTAGGAATGGTGACGTCAGTGTCAGGAAATGACCGAGGAGCACAGCCAGGCCACCCACTCCCTCTTCATGTCCTCCTGTGCTCTAAATATAGATCACAACACACAGCTAGAGTGACCTCCACCTGGCCAGCAGAAGGTGAGAAGCTCTCTGCCAGGGCCGACCTGGGCCTGGGTGCTTGGCTGCTGCTCCTTCTGGCCTGGAGATGACGGCCAGGTCTGTAGTGGCCCAGACATTGCTTTGTACCGAATTCTTTTTTTTTTTTTTTTGGCGATAGAGTCTGACTTTGCTGCCCTAGGTAGAGTACCATGGCATCATAACTCACAGCAACGTCAAACTCCCAGGCTTAAGTGATCCTCTTGCCTCAGTTTTTCTGTTTTTAGTAGAGACAGGGTCTCACCTTGCTCAGGCTGGTCTCAAACTCCTGAGCTCAGGCAGTCCACCTGTCTCCGCCTCCCAGAGTGCTAGGATTACAGGTGTGAGCCGCCACACCTGGTCTTGTACCTAGTTCTTTCTTTGAGCTCAGGTGTGTCCAGAAGTCCCTAGAATGGCACCCTCAGCCCAAAGCTCATTCCCTGGGACCCTGCACAGAGGCAGGCCTAGGTCCTTATTTGAACTTCCATTGGGACAACGTGTATGAGACCCTGCTTATGTACCTGGCAAGGGGCAGGTGAAAGGGGGGAAAGCACCGGCCAGATAGAAGGGACAACATGAACAAAGGCCCAGAGAAGAGAAGGCTGGAGGCTCTGAAGGCCAGTGCCAGTGCTGGTGAGAGGCGCCCTGGTCATGTCAGCTGGGCCATAGAATGCCGCTGGGAATCTGGGGACCAGTGATGGTGTAGGGGCAGGGAGAAAAGGGACTGTGGAGATTCGGCCTGAGCACACCTTCTCCTTAAACCAAAGAGGACTGCTGAGCAGGGCTAGCAAGTGATGCAAGGTCCCCAGGGGATCTGTGGCAAACCCTGGAGCACATGACCCAGCTAGAGGGGACAGCTGCCAGTCAGCTCCCCCCTAGCCTCTGGACCCACGCGGGAACACCGACCCAGTGTGGTCAGGTCATCCAAAGTTACAGGAGAAGCCGGAAATGTAGATTTTTATATGAAATCACCTGACCTTTTACTAGCTCAAAAATTTAAAAACACTTTGCAAGCCAAACAAAACACATGTATGGGCCAGATTTTGGCTTCTAGCTGTCAGATTGCAGCCTGCCTTTTAAAGTTCCTCTGCAAGCACATTCCCACTTCCCAGACGTCTGTACAGGGTTGTTCACAGGGCTTGTAGCTTCAGGGAAGGGCAGATACACTTCCCAGGAGGAGATTAGGAACACGGTAGAGCTGGGGACAGGCAGAGGGAGGAAGGGAGAGACACCAAGTCATAATAACCGCTCCTCCCAGGGGTCGCCAGGACCCCTCTCTTCCTCCAGCGACATTCTGAGTGCTACCCACAGCGTATTCATTTGCCTTGAGCTTCAGACTGGCTCCCAGTCACTGGTGCTGCCCAGCCTCTTCTGACAGCCCTGTCAGGGCATTGGGACTCAGCTTCCCAGCAGCCCACCACCTCAGTGGAGCCTCTAGCCCCTTTTGTTGTAAGGATGGCCACATAAGCACAGAACAGGGAAATGGTGAAGCTGGCCAGGTGTCACTGCCTTCCCTCGAGGACTGCCTCCAAGAATGGGTCTCAAACTGTGTGGTGCCATTTTACTATAAATTGTATCATGGATAATTCTAAATAGACATAAAAATAGAAACATGGCATACAAATCCCCAGCTTTGGGCGGCGCCTGTGGCTCAAAGGAGTAGGGCGCCCGCCCCATATGCCAGAGGTGGTGGGTTCAAACCCAGCCCTGGCCAAAACTGCAAAAAACAAAACAAAACAAAAAAACAGCTTTAAGGATCATCACACAGGGCGTGTGTTTCACCTCTGACTATCCCACTTCCTAGCCTCCTCCAGGGGATGGTGTGTACACAAATCACAGGCACATTGTTCTGTCCACAAATAGCCAATATGTAACTCTAACAGTAAGCACAACACCATTATCACACCCCCCAAAATGATGTCTAAGGTCATCAAATACCCAGGGGTGTTATTTTTTCCATTGCCTTGATCAAGTCATAATCTGAAACCCACACACTGCACTTGGTTAATGCTCTTACCCTTCTTTTAGCGTGTAGCTTCCCTTTATCTTTCCCCCTGAGATGTATGAAGAAGCTGGGTTGTTTGCCTGCAGAGGTTCCCACAGCCTGAAGTCTCTGGATTGCATCCTCGTGGTGTGTTGAGCATGTCTCTCTGTCCCCTGGTGTTCCCCCAGATGGTAATCATGTGCAGAGGCCTGGTTGGATTTAGGTTTGGGTTTTGTGGGTGGCGCTACATTCTTCCAGCAAGTGACACATGCTGATCTTGTCCCCTGGGATGGTCTTACCTTGAGTAAGAGATCTCCCCCACAGCTTGAGGGCAGAATTTCAAGGCCTCAGGAGGGGGCCTTGCCTACAGGTTGTGTCAGGTGAATCCCAACCCTTCTTGTTGATGGTGTGTGCAGCGTCTCAGGCACACCTGGTCTAAGGACACCAAGCCCTGTGACCTTTGCAGGGTGCTTTGCCTGTGCTGTCTCCTTAGCGTTCACCTTTACAAAGAAGAAAACTATGCCTCAGACACTGTGTAGCCTGGCGGGAAGGGAGGGAGCCCCAGAGTAAGAAAGGGGTACGGCTGGGCTTCTCCCGTAACTAGGGAATGTGTGTGTATGTGAGTGTGCATTATGCGTGTGGGGAGAAAGTGGGGAGCAGGCTCAGCAGGAGCCTGGAGGGAAGTCCCAAAGTCAGGGGAACAAGGCAGGAAGGGGGACTTTGTAAAACTTCCACCAGAGGGACAAGTAAATGATAGGGACCCCCTGCCATCTGGGTGCCATCTAGGAAGTCAGATGGGAGGTAGCTGGTGGGAGTGCCTCTTCACCTCTCCAGCCTCCCCACAACCACCCCAGTACCCTAGACCTTCAAGGTCAAGAGGCAGTGACTCGTCTGTGTTCTCTAGACCCACTTGCCCTCCATGGGCTTCCTCCGGCTGTAAAGCCTGCTCCCAGGCCCATCTCTCTGAGAAAGAGATAAAGAGAGAAGAGAAAGGAGATAAAGTCAGTGGTGGACTGGGTGGTGCTGGATTTTGAATTCCTGGAAGCACCAAGGAGAAAGGCCCTTGGAGAAAGGATGGGAGGAGAAGCTTAGAGCCCGAGGGCAATGTCCAAGTCACCCCTTTGTGGCCCTGTGGGGACCTCCCTCCTCTATGTGTGCCCCGCCCACCGCACCCTCCCTGGTGGCAGAGCTTGGAGCCTTCCTAAACAGCCTCTAGCGATCTCTACCCCACACCAAATCTACCCATCTTGCTTTAAAAACAAACAAAACAGCATTTGTTATGCATGTCTGACTCTAAGGATAGAGATTTTAGAAAAATGGGAAAATTCAGACAAAATGAAGAAATGCACATCTCACCTAGCAGTAACCACTCTGGCTTTTGTGAAGCAAGCCCAGTGGTGTCCCCGTGCAGGGGTCTGTTTCTGGAGGCGCATCCTGCACCCCAGCTTTCTCACGTCTCAGTTACAGTGGAAGCACCATCCGTGGGTACTTGGGGCTTGGCACACCACAGGAGCAAAAGGTATACTTGTGGAGCATGTGGCCTGGCCCTGCCCTTTGTTACAGAGGGAGAAACTGAGGCCAATGGTATGGGACCAGGTCTAGGGAGGTTGGTGGCATCACCAGGTCTGCTGCCAGTGATGTCCACCAGTGAGGCTGAGGCAGGCCTCCCCATGGGCTAGGTATGTGGAAGGTCCCTTCATTCATCCCTTCTCCTGACCCTGCATTAACCTCCTGGCTCTGTCTTCTTCACGGGCTTCTGGAGACAGTAGCTGAGGCTCCCTCAGCCTCAGCAGCCTCATTTCCAGCCTGACTGCTGCCTTGAGATCTCAGACGCTCAAGCCTCCAGTGGCTCCACCTGTCCAGGCCAGAGACTAGGAGCCCCGCCCATGGCTGGTCTCTAGACCCCGTCCTCTTTGAATGTCTGTAGGCTCCAGCCCAGGTGACCCTGCTGTCTGGTCCTCCCCTATTCCCTAATTGCCTTTCTTTAGCTTGGACCTCCTTTTGTAAGGTTGAGAGGGGATAATAGGACGCACCACAACCACCATACACAGCCTAGCACTAGGTCGTGGGACCTACGCAGTCACTGGTCACCAGTAGTTCTCAGGTCTGAGCCCACTGCCAAGCAAAGGCTTTGCTGAGTGTTTAATGTCAGTCACCTTAAGTCATCCTCCCAACATCTCTTTGAGGAAGTCATTTGCATTACCCAGATTTTCCCAGTGAAGAATCTGAGGCTCAGAGAGGTTTAAGCAACTAGTGGAATGCCCCAGAGCTGGGAGGGGCTTAACCGGAATCCGGGGGAGCTGACTGCAGGACGGCTTCTGCATAAGCACACTGCACACACCGCACGAGCGCGCACCGCCGCTCGGCTACTGCTGGGGACCCAAAGCGACGCACCTCGGTCCGCCGGCCCCGCCCCCACGCGTCGTCGCCCCGCCCCCTGTCTGACAGCGCGGCGCTCTTGCACACGCCCCTTGGCTGCCTCGGCCCCGCCCCCGGGCTGACCTCAGCGGGGCCGGGACGCGGGCGCAGAGCGCAGGCAGCACCGAGCCGCGCGGGCCGGCCCCGCGGCTGCGCCGCCCCGGGTCCTGCGGCCCGGCCGGCCCCCGCGAGCCGTCCATGGTGCAGCGCATGTGGGCCGAGGCGGCTGGGCCTGCGGGCGGCGCCGAGC
>CAUYPK010040926.1:0-16573 GCA_963574355.1 Loris lydekkerianus
ATGGTATGTTTTTCCATTTGTTAACATCTTCAGCTATTTCTTTTCTTAGAGTTTCATAGTTCTCTTTCTAGAGATCTTTCACGTTTTTTGTCAGATAAACTCCCAAATATTTCATCTTCTTTGGCACTACTGTAAATGGAATAGTGTCCTTGATTGTTTTTTCAGCTTGGCTATTGTTGGTATATATAAAGGCTACAGATTTATGAGTGTTGATTTTGTGTCCTGAGACATTGCTGTATTCCTTGATCACTTCCAAGAGTTTTGTAGTAGAATCCTTGGTGTTTTCAAAATATACAGTCATATCATCTACGGAGAGTGAAAGTTTGATCTCTTCTGACCCTATATGGATACCCTTGATTGCCTTTTCTTCCCTAATTGTGATGGCTAAAACTTCCATTACAATGTTAAAGAGCAATGGGGACAGTGGGCAACCTTGCCTGGTTCCTGATCTGAGTGGAAATGATTTCAATTTAACCATTCAATATGATATTGGCTGTAGGATTGTTGTAGTTGGTCTCTATTAGTTTAAGAAATGTCCCTTCTATACCCATTTTCTTAAGTGTTCTGATCATGAAGGGAAGCTGGATATTATCAAAAGCTCTTTCTGCATCAATTGAGATAATTATATGGTTTTTGTTTTTAAATTTATTTATGTGCTGAATTATATTTAAAGATTTACGTATATTGAACCAGCCTTGAGACCCTGGGATAAAACCCACTTGGTCGTGGTATATAATTTGTTTGATGTGTTGCTGGATTCTGTTTGCCAGGATCTTGTTGAATATTTCTGCATCAATATTCATTAGTGATATTGGTCTATAATTTTCTTTTCTTGTTGAGTCTTTTCCTGTGATCATGGTGATGTTTGCTTCATAGAATGTGTTGGGTAGTATTCCTTCTTTTTCTATATTTTGGAAAAGTTTGAGTAATAAACATACTAGTTCCTCTTTAAAGTTTGGTAGAATTCTGATGTGAAGCCATCTGGACCTGGGCTCTTCTTTTTAGGGAGATTTTGTATAATTGATGCTATTTCAGAACTTGGTATAGGCTGGTTCAACATTTCCACCTCATTCTGGCTAAGTCTTGGGAGGTGGCGTGCTTCCAAGTATTCATCGATTTCCTTTAGGTTTTTGTATTTCTGAGAAAAAGTTTGTTGTAGTATTCATTAAGGATTTTTTTGAATTTCTGAGGAGTCTGTTGTTATTTCATCTTTACCATTTCTGATTGATGAAATTAGAGATTTTACTCTTTTTTTCCTGGTTAGGTTAGCCAAAGGTTTATCTATTTTATTGACCTTTTCCAAAAACCTACTTTTTGATATATTGATCTGTTGTATATTTCTTTTGTTTTCAATTTCATTTAATTCTGCTCTAATTTTGGTTATTTCTTTTCTTCTGCTGGGTTTTGGATTGGAATGTTCTTCCTTTTTCAGTTGCTTGAGATGTCTCATTAAGTTGTTAACTTCCTCTCTTTCTGTTCTCTTAAGGCAGGCTTGCAATGCTATAAATTTCCCTCTTAGGACTACCTTTGCTGTATCCAAGAGGTTCTGGTAATTCATGTCTTCATTGTCATTTTGTTCCAAAAATTTGTTTATTTCCTTCTTAATCTCATCTACGACCCAGCTATGGTTCAGCATGAGGTTATTCAGTTTCTATGTTCTTGTATGAGTACACAAGTTCTTGTTGTTACTGAGTTCCACTTTTATTCCATCATGGTCCAAGAAGATGCAAGGAATAATTTCTATTCTTTTAAAATTGTTGAGTTTAGATTTGTGACCTAAGATGTGATCAATTTTGGAATATGTTCCATGAGCTGATGAGAAGAATGTGTATTCAGTTTTGTTAGGATAAAATGTTCTGTAAATATCTGTTAAATCCAAACGTTGGATTGTTAGGTTTAAATCTAAAATTTCTTTGCTCCACTTCTTTTTGGAGGATCTATCCAACACTGTTAATGGGGTGTTAAAATCTCCAACTACTATGGACCTGGAGGAAATCAAGTTGCTCATGTCCATTAGAGTTTCTCTTATAAATTGAGGTGCATTTTGGTTGGATGCATAAATATTAATAATTGAAATCTCATCATATTGAGTTTTGCCCTTAACAAATATGTAGTGACCCTTCTTATCTTTCCTTACTTTTGTTGGTTTAAAGCCTAGTGTCTCTGCTAATAGAATTGCAACACCTGCTTTTTTCTATTTTCCATTTGCCTGGAATATAGATGAGATTCTTGTATGCAGCAGGTAGCCTGTCTGAGTTTTTGTATCCAGTCAGCCAGCCTGTGCCTCTTTAGAGGACAATTTAATCTGTTCACATTAATTGAGAATATTGATAGGCCTGGTATATATAATTTTGGGTATTGAGTTTTTCAAAAGACCAGCAGACATATTTAATCCTTTCACCACTGTGGAATTTGGAGTTTGATCAAAAGTTTCTGAGTGAGTTTACTTTTGTGGTGGAAAGCTGCGCTGGCCATTATGAAGAATAGTTCTGAGGATATTCTGGAGAGCTGGTTTAGTTATGGCAAATTTCTTCAACATATGGATGTCATTAAAGTATTTAATTTCTCCATCATAAATGAAACTCAGTTTAGCTGGGTAGAGAATCCTGGGTTGAAAGTTATTTTGTTGTAAGATATTAAAAGTCAATGACCACCCTCTTCTGGCTTGAAAGGTTTCAGCAGACAGACCAGCAGTCATTCTAATATTCTTCCCCTTGCAGGTTATGGTTTTTTTACATCTGGCTGCTTTCAAAATTTTCTCCTTCATATTAACATTAGTAAAGTTAATTATGATGTGCCTGGGGGATGTCTTATTCAAGTTGAGTCATGCTGGGGTTCTGAAACTATCTGCTACCTGTATTTCAGGATCTCTTGGCATGTCTTGGAAGTTCTCTTTCATAATCTCATGAAGAAGGGCCTCTGTGCCTTGTGAAGCTACTTCATCACCTTAAGGAATCCCTATAAGGCAAATATTAGTTTTCTTCGAGTTATCCTAGAGCTCTCTGAGAGAATGATCTTTTTTTGCTCTCCATTTCTCTTCCTCTATGAATGTTCAGGATTGTTCAAAAGTTTTGTCTTCGATCTCAGAAATCCTTTCTTCTGTGTGTTCCATTCTGTTTCTGAGGGGTTCTACTGTATTTCTCATATCATGTAAGGCTGCAACTTCTTTTCTCAATGTGTCTAAATCTTTGGTGATTTTGTCTTTGAATTCATTGTATTCTTGAGACATCTGAATTAATCCTACAATTTTTACCTCCATCTTTACTTCCATTTTGTTGATCTTGTTTGCAATCCAAATTCTAAATTTGATTTCAGACATCTCAGCTATCTGTTTGTAAATGGGATTCTCTGGATTGGCTGTTTTGTCATTCCTTGGGGGGAGTAGAACTATCTGTTTATTTATGTTGCCAGAGTTTTTCCACTGATTCCGCGCCATGATTGTTTTTCAGTGTTTAGCTATATGAGCAGGTAAGGTGAAATTGGACTGGAAAGTTCTATGGTTGTGGTTGACTAGCCCTACACCTAGGAACTGGGACTGGTGACAGCAGATTTTCCTGTAGAATTTTGCAAAGGACCAGCACAGTACTACAGTCTGTGACTCTAGAGCACTGCTTGGTGTAGTGGGGTGGCTCTACCTTGTATTCAGCTGATCTTTGTCCAATCCTAGTGAATCAGCAACTCGAGGTTGTAGTCTCAGCTTTGGTGTAATACAAGCAACTAGGACACCCCTTCCCTCACTGGTAATATCTGGAAGAGGACAATCAAACCTTACCACTAGGGTAAAACCAGGGTCCCACCTTGGAGGGTCCTCAGGTAATTTGTCCAGTTCTAGAGTTCCAGACCAATTGTCCCAGACAGCCCCCACTCTCTAGCTGGAGAGTTCAAGAGGACTCCAGCACCCAGATGTTAGGGGTTTATTGGTAGTTCAAGTGTTATTTGAGTGACTCTGGTGCTCTGAGGGGTTACAGAGGTCCATCCAGTGGGAGGTTTAGAGCCATGGGGTTTATGTGTGATGCCTCTTACCCCACCTTGATCATCCTTCACCACCGGACTTTGGTCATCTCAGTCTCTAGTATTCCCACTGGCAGTCTTTGTTAACCCAGTCTCTGTGGCTCTGTTCTGTACAATAAGCAAATGTGCCAGGGCTATGTGCCTGCCAGAGTCAAAGTGAGGTCATTGCCTCCTCCTCATGGTTACCACAGTCTACCACCATCCAGCAGGGGAAGATGAGGTCTGCCTTCCTCAGGAGCTCAATGGCAGGTGAAGAAAGTTCCACCTGAGCTCAGTCCAAACCTGAGGATATCCAGACAGCAAAATAATTTCTCCCTTGGTCACTGAGCCTTTGTTGCTGCTATTCTGGAGCTCTGGAATCCCTATAGGGTGAGGTCTGGTTCCCTCTGGCAGGCCACATAGTTGGGGAGATGACTCTCCAGAGTTAGACCCCAGCAGGATCACTCTACTAATGCTGAAGTTGGGTGTGAGGTGCCTCCTCTTGGATTTGTGCACCTCAGCAGTTTCCGAGCCTCCACCTGCAGTGCAGGAACCCAAGCCTCTGTCTGCTGCTGAGGTACTCTTTTTTTTGGCCAGGTCAGTCACCTTTCCCTCTATGGCTTTCTGTGTAGTTACTGGATTCACAGGTACAGCATAGCTGTACTGCCACCATCTATGCAATGCCTAATCCTAGCCAAGAAATGCAGACATTCTGGATTCTGGAGGAGTTGGACTTTTACACTGCCAGGCTGGGAGTGGAGGGGGTGGTGGTGGTGGGCAGACTGAAGAATCAAGGTGGCAAGGAAAATATTTGTTCAAATTTCCTGCCAGACAAGGGAATTGCTAGACTCACTGCTGGGGCTCTTTTGAGAAGGAGTCCCAACTTCCAGCAATTCGCTTTGGTGGGGTGAGGAAGGAGAACTTCAGTTTATCGCTCACCAGTAGAGATCCCACAGTAAGCAAGCAACTCTTTCAGGGGAGGGGATGGCCACACAACCTCTTTGAAATGGGATCTGTACCTGAAAATAGTTTCTTTGGAGTTGAAGCTTGCCTCAGCAGGGAAGACAAGCAATTATCTATCTCATCTCTCAGCTCAGCTCCCCTCCTTCAGCTTTGTTGGGTTCTTTCTGGTCGTTATCTCTCCCTCCAGACTGGAGCTTCTATTGAGAGCTGGCTCCAATCAGCCATCATCCTCCATTCCCCCTTGTTCTTGTTGAATGTGAAAATTGGAGTTAGGGAAAATAGCCAACCCAAGGATTTCGCAAATCACTAAACACATTAAGACCAAATGAGCAAATAGACAGATAAAAGGGCTACCAGACACACAAGCCCACAGATGCATGAACAATCAGAAACACATAGAAATACAGACAACAAAAAACAACTACAATAAAAATAAGGATAATCATAAAATAATTGACAAAAAAGGTAAAAAACAAATGAACAAAACAAACAAAAAACCTCTAAAATTCTGATGTAAGCACTCTCATAAATCATAAGAAGGGAAAAAGAGGAAAAGAGAAGGGGAAAAAAATGGTGTTCATAAAAAAGTTAAGAAAGAAGAAAGAAAAAATTAAAAATAGAAAAAAATAAAAAAATAAAAAAATTAACAATAGCCCCTCCAAGAAAATGATGAGAAAAAAAAGTGAAAAAAAAGACACCAACCACAAAAATATTATTCTTGTATATATGTAGAAATATTCATCTATATGTATGACGTGGGGATCAACTTTTATAGAAATATATTTATAATGAAATATACTTTCTGGTCACCAGGTGGTGCTGTGAGTGGTTCCTAGGCTTATAACTGATTCACAGTTTACACTGTTACCAGGATAACCACCCTACCTGGCCAATCGCCATTTTGGAGTTTCTGTAAAAGTTTATTACCTATTTGTTGTCCAGCCTTGGCTGCTCTGTTCCAGACAACACTCCTATCTGACCTCCCAACTCGGTGCAGGAGTTCATGCTTCACAAATCTTTCCACTCTGCTCCCACGTTCTCCCACAAACTGGCAACTGCAATCTGCTGTGGGGGAGGAGCTTGCTGCTGCGGCTCCAGCTGCTGCTGGCTCCCACGACTATGGCGCACAGAGACCTTTTTCTCAGTTTTTGTGGCTCTGAGTCTCACTTTTGAATCTGGACTTTTTAGTCCAGCCACCCGCCAGTTCCCCACCCAGCCTGAACTGCCAGCCCACATCAATATTCCCCGCCAGGAATGGTCTGGTCTGTTTAATCACTCCTGTTGTTCTGGGAGAAGGTGTCTGCCATTTTGTACAATTCAAAATGTCTGTTTCCCGGGCAGGATCCCTTCCCTTCAATTTTCCATTGGGCTGCTTAGCCACTTGTGGCTCTGAGTGGCACCCCTTTCTGGTCACCAAACTCGGCTCAGGAATAAATTTTTGTCAATTGGGTTTTGCCCGGAATTGCAAGCTGCTATCCTCTGTGAGGGAGGGGCCTGCCAGCCAGCACAGGCAAGCAGGGAATCTCTACAACAGAGTTCGTGGTTTTAAATTACACCTCATATACAGCAATCTGCCAATTTGCTGTGCATCTCTAGCTGTCTTTCCACACCAATAATCCACGCAGGGAAAAGATCCAGATCTCCCTCCCTCTCACCCGATGACTTGGGAGAGGTGGGCTTCACATCTACCCTGTCTGCCATCCATCTATCATTTTTCAACACGTAGACCAGGTCATAACAAATAAGCTTTCTTGAAATCTCCACATGCTAGTGAGTTTTTGTTTCACCAAAATTGTAGCTGGGAATTTTTTGTAGTTTCGGTTCTAACTTTCCACATTGCTACAGTCAAGACCTTTCATTCTACCTATGCCGACATGGACAATGACACACACTTTCAAGCTCTCTTGGGTAACCACTTACACCATCACCACTAAAGGCAATTCCAGCACCAGGTCAAATGTTTTACCATTTTTTTTTTTTTTTTTGACAATTTACTCTGTTACTCTACTTTCCAGTCAGTAGAATAAAAGGCTCTGAAAGTCAAATAAGTTGATGTCATGTTATAATCATATGGCTTTACTCACAGCTAGTTTCCATCTATGGGGTAGTCAAGGACATGGAAAGTCTTAGAATATTCTGTACAATGTTTTTAGTCAAAATAATTTAAAGAGCCTACTGGTTTTTAATGTTATTTATTAGATTGAGACTCACACTTAGAATTTACTGCCCAGAGAGCCAGAGTTTGAAAGGCGCGGACATATAGTGATAGCTCTGTAATTCTGTGAACCTACAAGGATATCCTTTGGGGGCACAAATGTTCTCTGGAATTATCTTATGATATATACAAAAGTAGCTGATTATACATAGTAATAAATAATTTTAGAAACAGGTTCTGCCAGTGATAACAGAACACAAAAAATTTTGATGGTATTAAGCTTTTCAAAGGGTGTTTGGTTAACAAAGTGTTTAGGTTAACATGATTAATAAGATGCCCGCTAATCAAAAACCCATTTGGGAAGATTTATGAAATCTTTAAATTACTGAATGGATGTCAAAGATAATGAAATGTAAGAAAAAGCTTGTGCAAAGATTAATTTTAAAAAACTATGCCTTTGTCCCTTACTCCTTCATACAAAAGAAAACAAGGGC
This sequence comes from Loris lydekkerianus, assembly GCA_963574355.1. NCBI lineage: Eukaryota > Metazoa > Chordata > Mammalia > Primates > Lorisidae > Loris > Loris lydekkerianus. Next base: position 7,603 of record CAUYPK010040926.1, read on the forward strand.
AAGAATTTACTCTGGTGGCTTAGCAAAGACCCCTCCTCCTTTGAGATAAAACCCTAGTCCTATGTTTCCACATGTGCAGATTAAAGGCTGCTGGTGTGGGAGGAGTCCTGAGGATTCCCAACACCCTCTGCCTTTTTAACCCCTGATCCTGCCTTCTTGGTCATATACATGACATCTAAACCCTTAGCTAGATCAGGTTCCTTTTTTATAAACTCACAAAGCATTTAACTTTTCCACTTGTAACTCTAACCCCACTCATAAATGCCCATCTTCACAAATAAAATATAAATCAAGAGATCACAACACTCATAGTTTGAAAACTCTGGTATCTTGGAGACTGATAATGGCAAAGTCCACAAAGAACACAACCAGCACAACAGTGCTTCCTCTCCTGCCCTGCACGTGTCCTTACTAGTGGGCCTCGGCATTGTAACTAGGGTTACAAAGGTAGGCAAGACAAAGTCAGTGTAGCAGGAATCACTGATTCTCAGATTCCCCCCACCCCCCTCCTTTTTTTTTTTTTTTTTTGCAATAGTGTCTCACTCCGTCACCCTGGGTAGTGCGCTGCAACATCAGCCTAGCTCATGGCAACCTCAAATTCTTGGGCTGAAGTGATCCAAGTTGCTGGGACTACAAGTGCTCACCACAACACCCAGCTAGTTTTTCTAATTTTAGTGTATATGGGGTCTTGCTCTTGCTCACACTGGTCTTAAATTCCTAAGATCAGGCAATCTACCCGCTTCAGCCTCCCAGTATGCTAGGATTAAAGACATAAACCACCACACCCAGCCATCCTTTTCTTCTAAAACAGCAAGATTAAACATCTTAGCATTCCTTTCAGATAGGTATGATCTTGTGACCTAAATCTCCCCACAGGAAATGTGAACATAGTGATGCCTGGATGCCTCATAAGCAGCCTGGTTTTAAAAATCTCTCAAAAAGGCTCCTCCATATTCTTCCTCTTTCCTACTGGTTGGGATGGAAATGATGGAGCCACCTTAGAAGCTACATATCAGAGAGCAAAGCGTTCCTTGACCAGGACCTCAGAATAACCTGTAGGAAGTAGTGCCATCATTGCCTGGGATGCCTGGTACAGACTTTGTGAAACATTCTTGTTCTTAAAGACCAAGAGATTTGGGGTTTTATGAGCAGAGCCTAGACTAGCTTAATACAAGATTGGGGTGATAAATAATGATTGGGATGAAGCAGGAGCTGGATTTTGTAACTCAGTGTTGTTGGTTTCAAAGCTGACAGTTTTGTTACCACCAAGAATGGACAGTCTTGGTCATGTGGGTGGATACAGAGTAACATATATATTTCTCTGGACAAGTAATTATTCTGAGCTAGGTTCTCAAGGGCAGGGGCAGGACTTGGGGGTCCGGAAGTTGAGCAGCTGTCTTCTCACTTGCATCCTCCTACCATCTCCCTGAAGAGAGAAGTCTGCACACTTTCACCTGCCACGAGTTTTTGCCAGGAGCTACCTTGCCTCCTTCCTGTCTCTCCACTGAGAAGTGGTGGGGAGGGTGAGGTGTATGACGTTGTCTGAAAGCCCTGGAGACCAGGTCAGTTCCAAGCATCGTGGAGGATCAGGGGCATCCCTTGCCTCCCCTGGACCTCAGGACAGAGGGAGACCCAAGAGGTGAGTATGGAGAGTTTCTACAGGTAACACAATGGTCTGGGACAAGGAAGGGCTTCAGCTCTTTGGGCTCATCTTTGGTTTTGTATACTTTTCAGGGCAGCTAAAGAGCACATAGTTTGGGTTTCACCAAGATGGGAAGGGACAAAAGATAGAAAATATGGAGGATGGACACAGAGGAAAATTATTTTAACAAAGTAATATTTTTCACCACCAAGGCAAATGGCTCTTATGAAAATACACATATGAAAAGCAAACACCACTTTGTTTTTACTTATTCAACACAGTCATTAAGTGTTGATGAAGACGGAAATTTACAATAAAATGAAAACATCTAGGATCAAGGATTATGTACAATACTGTGATCAAGTGATTGTGGTTCAGGCAATGTACTACTTGAAACACATTATCTTGATTGCTCATTCCAGCTGCTGCAGATGCTACTACAGGAAGCAAAGAATACAAAAAGAGAAAAATAAATACACTGGGCTAAACGACTGAGACTTTTACAAAGAATATAAATAGCAAACTTATAACATATGGCAGTACAAATAAGCAGTGTATTTAGTATAAAAATTGTATTTCCACAAAGCTAACAACAAATATTATTAAACTACTTTGGAAACATCCAAGTTCTAACACCAACACAGAGTGTCAGTCTATGTAAACCTTTACTGAGAATAAGCCATCCGAAGGCCATGTCTTGGGCAGAAGCTATCAAAGCCTTTTCAAGTGAACTTCCTGCTTTAGGAAGGCTGTTCAGAAAGCTGCCCCATCAGGGTTCATTAGACTGGACACTACATTTGGCTTTGCAAGTCAAGCTATAATCTTCTCAAGAAGATCAAAGTGTAGGACTGTGGTAAAGAGATATTACACAAGAAGGAACGTTTCTGTTGGCACAAAAGATTTACATGAATACTTTCCAAAGTGTTGGTATATTTGACAAGATAGGCGACCCACACTTCTATAATACTGGCAGAAATACACAGAACACTCTGCCATTGAGGTGAAGGCCATAGAGAACCAGCTGATAGACACCGCAGAGCACCAGTCTCCCCGTTTTCTCACTTCACACCAAAGATGTTATGCTGAAATCTAAAGCTTACCCTACTTTTCCCCTTACTTTTTATTTTTCTTTGGATTCTTTAATGTTTCCCAATCTGTAAAAACAACATAAAAGCTCCAATCCTAAGGGACTTGGTAGGTTAAAAAAAAAAAAAAAAAAAAAAAAGTCACCTGGTAAGCACTTCCCTTAAAATACATCTTTATCATCTATCCTGAAAGTGTTACAAGACTCAAGTTCTGCAGACACACATGTATCCAAACCACGTTGCAAAATCATAGCTATCAACAAAGGTTTTGGCCACTATCAAAAGCCAATTCATTTGAAGCATGTTTACTTTTTACTACTGTAGTTATCCTGAATTCATTAAGTTAAAAAGGCCTGGGGCTAACAGACAGGGCTCCTATGTGCAAGGTGATAATGTAAGTATGTACCCACGCAGTGCAAGACCCCGTGAACTCAACAGGCCCTGTCTTCCACCCCACCCACTGACTGTACTTTAAAGGAAAAGAAAGAAGTGGGACTGCCAGTAGACCTCTTCAGAGTGAGATCTCTAAGCAAGATGGCTTAGCAGATATAGCAAGAGATGAGTAATAATTCAATAAAAAGGTAATGAGACATTTTAAACTTTCTTCTAATCAATGGCAAGCTCTAGCTACTCATACATAAACCGCTGCACATCCCCATTCCAAAAATCCAGTTACTTTCACTTCATTCACTTAATTTCAATTTACATAAAATACCATGCTATCATTAAATATCTGGTATTGCAATACAAAAAAACCCCATGATTTTAAAAATTTTTTAAAAATTATAAGCATGTTTCTAAGTCCTAAACTTCTAGATTAAATATATTATCTGTAGGAAAAATCTCTAAAGTCTTATTGAAATGTTGATCTAATTTTAAATTTAAATTATTTTAGGCTGATTTTTTTCCTTTAGTTGCATATTTATTGTGTTGAAAACAAATCTAGATGCTTCAAGTGGAAAGAAATTAGATATTTAGTTACCAGGCCATTTGGTAAAAACAACAAAAAATCATCAGGGAAAATGATTACCACAGACAGACATGTAAACTCCTTTGTATAATAATATAATCATCTGTGATTATATAATTAGATATAGGTCAAGCATCTCTTATCCCAAATGCTTGGGACTAGAAATGTTTCATATTTTTTTGGATTGTGGAATATATGTATATATATGAGATATGTTAAGGATGGGATCCAAATCTAAATATGAAATAATTTATGTTTCATATACACCTTACACCTATATACTTACAGCCTAAAGGTCATTTTATACAAGATTGCAATAATCATGTACATGAAACAAAGTTTTGACTGCAACTTGTCCCAATGAGGTCAGGTGTGGCATTTTCAACTTCTGGCATCACAGCATTCTAAATGTTATCAGATTTTGGAACATCTGGGACTTTAGATTTTCAGATTAGGGATGCTAATTATATTTGGGGTCCAATTGCAAATTGGCTTGACATTTATAAAATAGACTACTTTTGCATCTTCTCTAATCAAATACTCTACTAAAAAAAGAATTCAATTTGGGAGAGAGTATTATACAGAAGAGCTAAACTATAAAACCTTTCTGATTTTATGCCTCTGAACTTGAACTTATATCGTTTCAGCTGATTATAAAAAAAGAAATCCAGTCACAGGAGGGAAGGCCAAGATCAGATCTGATACAGAAAATATTCCTGGTATCAGGGAGAAGGAACTGTCGTAACCAGAACCGTGGCACTTTGAGTGAGAGGCTGACATGGCAGGAGGGACAGAAATGGGCACATGTCAAGGTTCTCCCAGGCCATCAATTCTGTGATGTGCTCAACTTTGAGGCTGTACTGCTGTATGAAAAGTACAGTTACTGGTGACTCTAAACAATCTTCACTGTACTGAGGAAGGAGACGGTTAAGTGAGTTGGAAAGATGAAAAATAACTGTTTCTAAGAATTGATTCAGAAGAATAACCTCTTTGTACAAGGCTTGCAATAGCCTTGTTCAACCACAGGAGGTCAGGGAGTTTCAGAACCTCTCCATACCAGTGAGCCCCGTGTTCATGGTTAACACAAGGAAAGGGTTATCCAAACAGCCAGACAGAAATATACTGGATGTTCCTTTTTAAAGATGACAGAAATTTTTAGAATTTCATATACTTTTTCTCCTTATTATTTTTCCTGGACCCAAGGGACATAGAATCAACTTTAGGCATCTTCCATATCCCTGGAATCTAATTTCATGAATTTATTCTGAGACATAAATCAGGTGAGAGAAAAGTAGATGGATGGATTTCTTAAAAGAAACTGGGCTGGGCTCCCTGGATACTTATAGTTGATTGAATACTGAGAGATTTACAAAGATATAAAATCTTAGACAATTATGGAAAATGGAAACAAAATGAAATCTTTCATTTCCAGATATTGACTTCCATTAATTCTTTCACCAAAAGCACATCACTGAAGGAAAACCAGAAATGGTTTTCCAGTTATTAAAGTGGTTCAAGAGCCCCTTGAGATGGAAACAAAATAACATAGTCTTCAAGTTGTCTTTGCAAGACTACCTTGTGCTGGTAAGACTTAGAGGACTTCTGGCTTCAAAAAGAATATTACTAAAGAAACTTTTTTGGAAAAAAATTACTGCATTTTGGCAAAAAAAAAAAAAAAAAAAAGAAAAGAAAACCCCATTAAAAATCTGTCCTGTAAAATCCCTACCTCCTTTTGAATCTCTTATAGTTACAACACTTCATTCAAGATGCTTGGCAATCACAACTTTAGGGTTTGTAGTTACTGATTATCTAAACCCTTAAGTCAGAATAAATGTGGTTGATGTAAACCTGGCTGCTAGGTCCTCTCACCAAGAACAACTGTACAGAGTGCAGGGAGCCTGCAGGCAGAGGGTAAAAACCATGAAAAAAATTAAAGGTAAGAAAAAAATCATGAAGGAGATTTGGAGGGTTGGGATGACTTCAGAGTTCTTTTATACTAGTAAATCCAGGGCCCTCTCAATTTCTGCTCTAAAAGTGTCTATGCACCGTGGTGCTTAATTTTTCCCACAACTTGACAAAAATAAAAGCTTAACACAAGAAAAGAAAGCAAGACTCCTGTTGCACAGTGAGTCAAGGCTGCTTTGACTCAGAGTCAAGGCTGCTTTGACTCAGAGCCAAGGCTGCTTTGCTTTTGTTTTATGAGGCCTGTGAAAGGGCTATGAGCACTGGGGGTTACCTCTCTGGTCAAGACTCTCTAGTCCCAAGTAAATGAACTTAATTTCCATCTCAGGTCTCCAGATCCTAATGTAGCCATCACGTTTGTTTTTCCATATCATGATTGTCATACCTGAAAGCTTCTCCTTGGTATCTGTGAGGCTGTCATGAGACCACATGACTAGAGATAATTTTTTATGAGGGAAGCTTGCTTATTTAGAAAAAAAGTAAGGGTTCAGTTTAAATTGCAGACCAGAGGGAAGCTGACATATTCTTTTGGTCTGTATTCTTGGAAACAGTGTCACTAAACCTACTGTCCCCTATCAGCACGCTGACTTTTGCGCTGCCTCAGTGAGTCCTCCCCCTGCTCGGTGTCGGCTGAAGAGGGCTGCTCACTGCTGTCTTCTTCAGTCTTCTCGGGGTCTACTTCCCCCTGGTCCTCATTGCCCTCTCTTGGGGGTCCCTGGTCATTGGCATCACACTTCTCCTCCTCCACTCCAGAAGCCGGGGTGTCCTCTTCCTCTTCCTCCTCCACGTCATCCTCATCACCAAGGTCTTCTTTCTCTTCCTCGTCATCTACAAGGCTGTCTTTGTTTTCTTCTTCATTTGAATCATCTTTCTCCTCCTCTGCATCCTGTAACTGTTCAGCCCTTTGAGCCTCATCTGACTGATTCTGCTCTGTGGAGGGAAGAGACAGGAACATCCTCTGAATAAACAATGGTAATTCAGCTGTGAAATGAAAGAATGGGAGAAATGATCGTTTTTCCACATTGAAGCTGTGGTATCACACATGACAAACTCTGGCCGGCATCCTAGATCTATCGAGGGCTTCTCCATGCCTCTGGAAATTCTACTCACAGTGTGGACTTTGGCAGCGCATGTAGGCAGGGACAGTAAAGTTCCTTCATGCTCTGTATTTTGTACTCTGTAGAAGGCTCAGTGACCCCCACTGGTCATGGCAATTGGTTCAGAAATGTGACAAGCAGAGCTAATCAAAGTACTCCCCAGGAGTTTGGGGCCAGAGTAAGAAAAGCCTCTTTTTGGAGTAACAGCTTCCTTGCATCTGGGCACCATGAGTCTGGGGAGATAAGACTCCAGGCATCTCTGGCTGGTGGGATCTGCCTATAATCATCCCTTTGAGGATACAGTGAGTCAGCGAGAGACTCCTGGATCCCAAGAGGAGGACAAAAACAGTGGAAAACACGCAAGTAATTGCGTGTGTTTGATCGGTCTAATTCCACTGACAGCTGTAAGTGCAGTAGCAGCAGTGAGACTGCAAACTGGAAAGGCCTGTTTGGTGTTTTTGGACTTGGCACTCAGTTGAACTGCCTTGGGGAGAGCTTGAGCAGGAGTGCAGAGAACTTTTGGCATTGTCTGGGACCCTAGACTGAGCCACTGAGCTGGGTGGAGCTAATAGTGTTTGGCTGTGGGCCACAGGGAGCCATTGTGAGAGAACTGCCCCAACAAGGTTTGCCCTAGGGGTTGCAGAGCAAGGATCAGGCGGGAACTAGTAACCTAGTGACTGAGCAATCTAAAGGCGGGGTCTGAGCCGCCTTATAGCCCTAACCCTCAGGGGCACAGTGAGACCCCGTTTTGGCACACTGGGTAAGTGGATAGCCACTTCACCATTGATTCCAGCGACAAGCACTTTCCTGGGAAAGCTTCTGCTTAACAAGTTTAGAAGCTTAAAGTGCCTTTTAAGAGGGCTGAAGAGAGACTTAGGGTGTCTACCCTGTGGGGTTTGAGAAATCAGCGGAGGCCTCCAGTCATATCAGCATTGTAATTAACATCTCATATCCCAGAAGACCACCTGTTGCCCAGACAATATTCAACAAGATATATTTACTGCTTTGTTTTTGGGTTTTTTTTTTTTTTTCTTGGTTTGTTTTTTGTTTATTTTGATGTTGTTGTTGTTTTGTTTTTTAATTTCAACCTTTTCTGTACAGATTTTTTCTTTTCTTTCTCCAGTTTTCTAGTATAAATACAATTTCCCATTGCTGCCTTTTTCAATAACTAGAACTTCATTTTTGCTAGTGTTTCTACCCCTATTATTTGGTTTTTCACCCAATTTTATCCCGTAAAGTTTTCTATTTGCTTGTTTTGGTTTGATTTATAGCATTTTTGTCTTTCCTCTCTACTTGGTGGAGGTGGGGTATGGTGTCTGATCAGGTTAGCAAAGAGCTGCTGACCTCAAGGGAACCAACCAGCCGGGCACCCCCAGAGGTTGGGGTTATTAAAGGTTGTGTCAAAGTACCCTACTGTACACCTGTATTGTTCGGTCTCCCTCTTTCTGGGCCTCTCTTCTTTCTGTCAATATTCCTTTTACCCACCCCCTCTCCTTTTTCTATTTTCTTTTCGTTCTTTCATTCTTTCTTTCATCCCTTCTTGCTTTCCAACCTTCTCATCTTTCTGGTCCTATACTAAAAGGACTCATCAAAACCTTAGTCCACAGGCATGGGAACTTAAAAAGCAAGAGGAAGTGAAAAGAAAATTAGGGCAAGGAAACAGATAAAAGAAATCACTCATGAGGAAGAATCAGCAGAAAACTCCAGGCAACATGAAGAACTAGTCCAGAACAACCTCTCCAAGGGACCATGAGCTAGCTACTGCAGAGGATTCCACCAATAAAGAAATGTTAGGAATGACCAAAAGGAAATTTAGAATACACATGATGAAAACAATGAAGGAAACTGCTAATAAAGTGGAAAATAACCAAAAGGAAATCCAAAAACAGAATCAAATAAGAGATGAATGATATGAAGAATATAGAAAGGATATAGCAGAGCTGAAGGAACTGAAGTAGTCAATTAGGGAACTTAAAGATGCAATGGAAAGTATCAACAACAGATTAGACCATGCAGAAGAAAGAATCTCAGAGGTAGAGGACAAAGCTTGTGAGATAACTCAAATTGTAAAAGAGGCAGAAAAGAAGAGAGAGAAAGCAGAACGTTCATTGTCAGAATTATGGGACTTTATGAAGCGTTCCAACATACGAGTTATAGGAATCCCAGAAGGGGAAGAAGAATGCCCCAGAGGAATGGAAGCCATACTAGAGAATAT
>CAUYPK010040927.1:0-28785 GCA_963574355.1 Loris lydekkerianus
CTGAAAATGTTAACAAATGGAAAAACATACCATGCTCATGGCTGGGAAGAATCAACATTGTTAAAATGTCCATACTACCCAAAGCAATATACAATTTTAATGCAATCCCTGTTAAAGCTCCACTGTCATACTTTAAAGATCTGGAAAAAATAATACTTCATTTTATATGGAATTAGAAAAAACCTCGAATAGTGAAGATATTACTCAGAAATAAAAACAAAGCAGGAGGAATCACGCTACCAGACCTCAGACTATACTATAAATTGATAGTGATCAAAACAGCATGGTACTGGTGGAAAAACAGAGAGATAGATGTATGGAACAGAACAGAGAACCAAGAGAGTGAACCCTGGACCTACACTTTTCACCACTAACTAAGATACACTCTCACTGGATTAATGATTTAAACTTAAGACATGAAACTATAAAAATACTAGCAAAAAGTGCATGAATAACTCTTGAAGAAATCGGTCTGGGAGAATATTTTATGAGAAGGACCCCCGAGGCAATTGAAGCAGCTTCAAAAATACACTACTGGGACCTGATCAAACCAAAAATCTTCTGCACAGCCAAGAACACAGTAAGTAAAGCAAGCCAACAGCACTCAGAATGGGAGAAGATATTTGCAGGGTATGTCTCAGAAAAGGTTTAATAACCAGAATCCACAGAGAACTCAAAGGTATAAGCAAGAAAAGAACAAGTGATCCCATCACAGGCTGGGCAAGGGACTTGAAGAGAAACTTCTTGGAAGTAGACAAGCGCACGGCCTACAGACATATGAAAAAATGTTCATCATCCTTAATCATCAGAGAAATGCAAATCAAAACTACTTTGAGATATCATGTAACTGCAGTAATATTAGCCCATATCACAAAATCCCAAGACCAGAGATGTTGGCTTAGATGTGGAGAAAAGGGAACACTTCTACACTGCTCTTGGGGATGCAAATTCATACATTCCTTTTGGAAAGATGTTTGGAGAACACTTAGAGATCTAAAAATAGATCTTCCATTTAATCCTATAATTCCTCTACTAGGTATATACCCAGAAGACCAAAAATCACATTATAACCAAGATATTTGTACCAGGATGTTTATTGCAGCCCAATTCATAATTACTAAGTCATGGAAAAAGCCCAAGTGCCCATCAATCCATGAATGAATTAATAAATTGTGGTATATGTACACCTTGGAGTATTATGCAGCCTTAAAGAAAGATGGAGACTTTACTTCCTTCATGTTTACATGGATGGAGCTGGAACATATTCTTCTTAGTAAAGTATCTCAAGAATGAAAGAAAAAGTATTCAGTGTACTCAGCCCTACTTGTAACTAATTTATGGCTTTCATATGAAAGCTATAACTCAGTTATAACCTAAGCATAGAGGGAAGGGGAAGAGAGAGGGGAGGACTGGGGGAGGATGGGTGGTGGCAGGGTGATTGGTAGGATTACACCTGCAGTGCATCTTACAAGGGTACATATGAAACTTAGTAAATGTAGAATATAAATGCCTTAACACAATAATTAAGAAAATGCCAGGAAGTCTATGATAACCAGTGTGATGAAAATATGTCAAATGGTCTATAAAACCAGTGTATGGTGCACCATGATCGCATTAATGTACACAGCTATGATTTAATAAAAAGAAAAAGAAAAAAGAAAAAGGTGTACAGATTTAAGGGGTACAGGTGCAATTCTGTTACTTGAATATATTATGTAGTGGTAAAACTGGATATTTAGTGTAATCATTGCCTGAGAACATATAATGTACTGTTTAAGTAATTTCTTATCCTTCACCCCACTACCATCCTCCCATGTTCTGAGTCCTCCCACCTTCTGAGTCTCCCATCCTCCCACTTTCTGAGTCTCTAGTATCTAGCATTCTACGCGTTATACACGACTTGCTCCCACTTATCAGTGAGAATATACAATTTTTGACTTCCTGTTTCTGAGTTGTTTCACTTAAGATAATGGCCTCCAGTTCCATCTATGTTGCTGAAAAAGGTATGATTTCATCCATTTTTTTTTTTTTTTTTACGGCAGAATAGTATTCCATTGTGTATTGTGCCAAGTTTTCTTTATCCATTCCTTTACTGATGGACATTTAGGTTCTTTCCACACTTTGCAATTGTGAACAATGCTATGATAAACACATCAGTGAAGCTGTATTTTTGAAACATTTGTTTATTTTCCTTTGAGTAGACACCTAGTCATGAGATTGCTGGATTGAATGGTGATTATATTTTTTAGTTTTTAAAAATATTCCAATACTATTTTCCATAATGGCTATACTAGTTTACATTCCCATCAATAGTGTATCTGCTTTCCTATTCCTTTACATTCTCACTGATATTTTTTATTTTTCTGACTTTTTAATAATAGCCATTTTGATTGTAAGATAATACCTCATTTGTTAATTTGCGTTTGTCTGAGGATTACCAATGTTCAGCATTTTTTTCAAATGCTTGTTAGTCACTTTTTTTCTTCTGGAAAATATCAATTCATGCTACTTTCCCACTTTTGATGAGTTTGTCTGGGTTTTTTATTGTTGAGTTCTTTGAGTTTTTTTGTAAATAACTTACAAGATGCATAGTTTGTTAATGTTTCTCCCACTCTGAAGGTTTTATGTTCATTCTGTTGATTACTTCTTTTGTTTGCAGCGACCTTTAAATTTTTGTTTTGGTTCTTTGTGGTTTTGAGGAATTAGCTGTAACCTCCTGCCTGAGCCTATGTCTAGAAGAATTTTCCCTAGGTTTTCTTCTCATACTTTTATGGTTTCAGAGCTTTCATTAAATTATTTAATCATGTTGAATTAATTTTGTACATGGTGAGTGACACGAGTCCATTATTCTGCATTTGACTTTCCATTTTCTCCAGCACGGTTCATTGAAGAGGGACTCCTTTCCCTAGTGTACATTTTTGTTGAACATCAGTTAGTTGTAGGTATGTGGCTTTATCTCTGGGTTCTCTATTCTGTTCCGTTGATCTAGGTGTGTATATTTTTACCAGTACCATGCTCTTTTGATTCCGATTGTACTGTAGCATAATTAGAATTTTGGAAATGTGATGATTCTCACTTTGTTCTTTTTGCTTAGGATTGTTTTGACTATTTGGGTTCTTTTATCTTGTTCCATGTGAAATTTAGGGTGTTTTTCCTAATTCTATGAAAAGTGATTTTGGCTATTTGATAGGAATTGCATTGAACCTGTAGATTTCTTTGGACATTATGGTCATTTTAATGATATTGATTCTTCCCATCCATGTGCATGGGATGTTTTCATATTTGTTTTTGTCATCTGCAATTTCTTTTATTAGTGTTTCTAGTTCTTGTAGAGACCATTCACCTCCCTAGGTTCAGTGTATTCCTAGCTATTGAAAGTTTCCTTTTACTTACTGTAAAAAAAAAACTGAATGAGATTCAGTTCTTGATATGGTTGACTGCTTGATGGGTTTTTTTTGTGCATAGAAATGCTCCTGACTTTTGTATATTAATTCTGTATCCTGAACCTTTGCTGAATTCATTTATTAAATCTAGGTGTCTTTTAGAGGGACCATTAGGGTTTTCTATGCATAAGAACATACCATCAGCAAACAGAGGTAATATACCATTAGGAAACAGGTAATTTGACTTCCTCTTTTCCAATTTGATGTCCCTTTATTTTTCTCTCCTGCCTAATTTCTCTGGATAGGACTTAATGTGCTATCTTGAATAGATGTGCTGAAGGTGGGGATCTGTATCTTATTCTTGTTAGGGGGAACACTTTCAACTTTCCTCCTTTCAGTATGACACTGGCTTTGGGTTTATCATATACAGCATTTATTATTTTGAAATTGTTCCTTCTATGCCTAGTTTGTTGGAGTTTTTTATTATGAAGGGATGTTTAATTTTATTGAATGCTTATTCTATACCTATTGAGACGATCATAAGATTGTTTTGAAGTCTGTTTGTGTGGTTAATCACATTTATTGATATGTATATGTAAAACAATCCTTGCATCACTTTGATAAAACCCACTAGATCATGGGATATTCTATTTTTGACGTGCTGTTTAATTTGGTTTGCTAGTATTTTGTTAAGGATTTTTGCATCTATGTTTACCAGAGATATGGGTGTGTAATCTTCTTTCTGTTGTTGTTGTGGCCTCTTCTGGCTTCACTATCAAGGTGACACTTGCTTTGTAGAATGAGATAGGGAGGAGTCCTTCCTCTTCAATTTTTGGGAGCAGTTTAATAAAGAATTGTACCAATTCTTTTCTGTATGTGTAGTAGAATTTGGCTGTTAATATGTCTGGTCCTGGGATATTTTTTGTTGTTTGTTTTTGGGAGATTTTCATTACTGATTCATCTTATTACTTGTTATTATTTGTTCAGGACATGTTTTATGGCCTAAAATTTGGTCTCTTTTGGAGAATGTTCCAGGCACTGATGAGTAGAATGTATATTTTGTTGTTGTTTTCTAGAATGTTGGAAAATTTTTGTTGCTGATTCAACCTCCTTACTTGTTATTGGTATGCTCAAGACTTCAGTTTCATTCTGGTACAATCTTGGGAGGCTCTATGCTTGCATAAAGTTATCCATTTCCTTTAGTTGTGCAAATGGAGACACTCAAGATATTCTGTGATGTTTTTTGCCTGTAAACATCTGTTAGGTCTATTTGTTCTAGAGTCCAATTTTTGTCCAGTGTATTTGTTGATTTTCTAACTTTATTATCTGTCTAATTCTGTCAGTGGGGTGTTAAATTCACTTACTATTATTGTATTGTTTCCATCACCTTTCCTAGGTCTAGTATTGTTAATGTACCTTGGTGTTGGATGCATGTATATTTAGGATTATCATATCTTCTTCTTGAATTGATCCTTTTATAATTCTGTAGTGATTTTTGTCTTTTTGATTTTTGTTGATTTAAAGTCAATCTTATCTGATAGCAATATAGCTATTCCTACTTGCTTTTCATTTCTGTTTGCACACAAAATAGCTTTTCCTCTCCCCTTTACTTAACTGGTAATATTTTTGCCAAGTAGGTGGGTTCTTTAAAGGATCATATAGATCCTGTTTAATTAACCATTCTGCCAGTGTACATATTTTAATTGGAGCATTTCATCCATTCACATTCAAGGTTAATAGTGATGTGGGAGGTTTTGTTGCTATCATAATGTGAATTGTTACCTAATTGCTTTGTAATTTCAACTGTGTACTTGATTCATAAGACTTTACTTTCATTTGTCTTCATGATGGTAAGATTCAACCTTTCATTTTTTTTTTTTTTTTTTTTGGCTTGAATTTCAGTTATTTATTTATTTATTTATTTTATTTTTTTAATTTTTTAATTTTTAGTTTCAACTTGCTTATACATTCTTCTTTGTTTGAAGTACTCTTTTTTCTTGTTCATTTTCTTCTTCCTCTGGCGATGCTGAGCTGTTTTTGATGTTAGTAGAGACGGGTCTTACTCTGGCTCACTGCTGGTCATACTGGTCTCGAACTTCTGAGCTCAGGCAAACCACCTGCCTCGGCCTCCCACAGCGCTGGGACTACAGGCGTGAGCCACCACTCCTGGCCTTATTCTTTATTTTGATTGTTGGAGATTCATTGAGGGTACACAGAACCAGTGTACATTGATTGCTTTTGTTAGATAAGGACCCTCTTATAATTGTGTCCCACCCCCAAAAGATGCACCACGCCCCTTGTCCCCCCATGCACTCCGTCCTCCCCTTTCTCAGCTCTCCCCATCCCCTACTCTGAGGAGATTCAACCTTTTACTTCATGTTTAGAATGTCTTTGAGAATGTCTTATAGGGCCTGTCTAGTGGTAACAAATTCCCTGAACATTTGTCTGAGAAAGACTTTGTTTCTCCTTCCTTTATGAAGCTGAGTTTAGTAGGATAACAAATTCTTGACTAATAGTTTTTTATTTAAGAAAACTGAAAGTAGGACTCCAATCTCTTCTAGTTCACAAGGTTTCTGCTGAGAAGTCCACTGTTAGCCCATAGGTATTTCCTTTATAGGTAATAGATATTTTCTTGTTGCTTTTAGAATTTTTCCCCTTCACATTGACATTAGGTAGTCTGATGATTATATCTTTTAGTGAAGTTTGTTGTACAATGATACTCTCTGAGCTGTGGGTATCTGGCCATCTAAATCTCTAGCCAGACCAGGGAAGTTTTCCTCAATTATTCCCTCAAATAAATTTTCAAATTTCTTAATTTGTTCTTCTCTTTTGGGAGGACCTATGAGTCATAGGTCTGGACACTTTACATAATGTCATATTTCTTAAAAGCTTTCCTCATTTCTCAAAAAATTTTTTTCTGATCGGGTTAATTCAAAAGACCTGTCTTAACAGAGTGTCCAAAAGACCTGTCTCTAAAGTCAGAAATTCTTTTTGCTTAGTTTAGGCTATTTAAACAATAGCTTAGAATACTTAAACAGTATCCAAACTGTATTTTGTAATTTCTTCAATGAAGTTTCACTTCCAGAATTTCTGTTTGTTTCTTTCTTTTTAACATTTATCTCTTTAGTAATTTTTTCATTCATATCCTGATTTCTTCTGGTTTCTTTGTGCTTTTTTTAAAATTTAAGATTATATGAAGGTACAAATGATTAGGATACAATGTTTGTGTTTGTTGGGTAGAGTCCCTATTGTAGTTGTGTCCCCCCCCACGAGGTGTGCTATATACCCTTACATTAGGTGGGAGACACCAATCCCCACTCTCCTCTCCTCCTTGTCTCTTTTCCCCTTCCTCACTCCTTCCCCCTCCTCCTCTCTTCCCTTCTCCCAACTTGAAATGAATTGAGTTTTTCTCTTGTGTGGGTGTATATTAGTTCATCTACTGGCTTCATGTTAGTATTGAGTACATTGGACACTTGCTTTCCCATTCTTGTGATACTTTACTAAGAAGAATGTGTTTCAACTTCATCCAGGTTAATTCAAAAGATGTCAAGTCTCAATATTTTTTATGGCTGAATAGTATTCAATGGTACACCAGTTTATTAATCCATTAATGGGCTGATGGGCACTTCAGTTGTTTCTGCATCTTGGTGATTGAAAATTGAGCTGACATGAACAATCTAGTGGAAATGTCCTTAGGATAAAATGATTTTTTTTCTTCTGGGTAGATGCCCGGTAATGGGATTGCAGGATCAAATGGAATGTTCATTTTAAGTTTTTTCAGGATTCTCCAAACTTCTTTCTAAAGAGTCTGTATTAGTTTGCAATCCCATCAACAGTGTAAAAGTGTTCCCTTCTCTTTACATCTGTGCCAGTATCTGTAGCTTTGGTACTTTGTAAAGTGGGTCATTCTCATTGTGGTTAGGTGGTATCTCAGAGTGGTTTTGATTTGCATTTCTCTGATAATTATGAGCATTTTTAATATATTTATTGGCCATTCATCTGTTTTCAGAGAAGTTTCTGTTCATGTATCTTGCCCAGTGATGGGATTGTTTGCTCTTTTTTGTTGATTAAATGAGTTATTTGTAGATTCTAGTGAACACCTTTTTGTTGGATTTGTAATATGCAAATATCTTTTCCCATTCTGAAGGTTGTCTATTGTTTTAATTGTTGCATTCTTAGCTGTGCAGAAGTTTTTCACTTAGCTGAGTTCCATTTGCTTCTTTTTCTTTTTGTGTATTTTCAACTTTCTCTTAGATATTATTGAGATTCCTTACAATATATAATTTGAATTTTTTATCTAGCATTTCAGAAGTTTTGATTAGGATCCATTGCTGGAGAGCTGGTATGATCCTATGGGGGTGTGGCAGCAACCTATTTTGTCATACAGCCAGAATTGTTAGATACTGGTTCCTCCTCATGTGGAGAAGCTGTCACTTTTTAAAAATTTACTTTCTTTGGATTGGACTTTCCCTGCACAAGGGAGCGAAAATAATGTATGTTGCGTATGCTAACTTGACTTCCACTGTGGATGCTTTCAAGGGGCCAAGGCTGTCTGAGTTCCTTGGTTACAGATCCCCTTTGTGCAGGGGCTGCCTCAAATGCCAGCTGCAGTAGTGATGTCCTGGGTGTATAATCAGGCTCACTGCATTCTGTGGGATCAGGACTGTGGATGTCTTGAGAACCTTATTTCATTCCCCAGCGCTGTGTGGACGGACTTAGGTCCACAGGCTTTGCATTGGTTTCTGCAGTTCCACCTTCAAGCCTATAGATGGCGCTTATAGGTAAGTGTTGGCAGAAGCCAATGAATATGTGCTTGATCTTTGTTCATCAGAAGAGGAGGTGCTTTCTGCTTTCTTAGATGGTGAGCTATTCCATGGAATGCCCAGGTGATGGGCTAGGATTGTTGGAGAAGTGGGAGAAGCTCTCTGATGCAGCGAAAAGTAAGCGAGAGACACCTGGGGCTCCATATCCCGCTATGGACCTGCTTCCCATCACTTCTCTGTTGAATCCCAGTGCTCTCACTTAGTGGTTTTGAGGTGTGAATATCTACTTCTTATCTTCATTCCTCTCTGTGGAAGAGCTGCACACTAGCTGCATCTAATCAGCCAGCTAAGCCCTTTTTCTAGTAATAATACAGAAGAATTTTCTAACTTAAAACAATTACTGAAGGGTGATAACACAATAGGACTGACTGGGAGATTTGACCACACAAAAATACATAAACTTTCACACATTCCTTTGACATATACCTACACACATATATAAAATTGTATGTTATTCTGCAAAGTGGCGAAAATCTCCAATTATATGTTTGAAAGAATGCAATCAAAGAATAAAACAATGTTGGGGCTTAGGTGTGTTCTTTTCTGGGGCTTGGTGGTGATGGAAGAATGTGAGAAATGAAAGACTCAGAGACAAAAGGATTAGAATTTTGAAGAGCAAGTTCCAGGGGACCTTCACCACCTAAGGTGAAGACGTAGCAAAGGCCCCTAGCTCCCTCTGCTTAATTTTTATTACAATGTTAACAATTAATCACCAACTCATCTGAAATTAACTCCCTATGTAATTGTTCTTGCTGGGCTTGCATTTTCCAACTAAACTATTTCTTTAACTAACTACCTTAATCACACGGATTTACTTACTTTTCTTACTCTTAGTTATTTATGATCTTAACACAAACAGCATGGGACAGGGAACACAGTCCAGAAGCAGGATGTCAAAGCAGACCTCAGTCAGATTGTTCAGAAGACTGAACACCAAATTCCATGTTTGAAAGAGGAAGGGCTTTACTTCATTCAGCCAGGAAGCAATGGCACAGAATTCAAAATGGCCTCCCTCCTCCACTGCCTCAGTCTTCTCCTTCTGACCCCCAGTCAAAAAGTTCTGGCCCACCAATACCTTTCTTGTTGGTCGTTTGAATCAAGCTGGAGAAGCTGGCTTTGGCTTTTACTGAAATGGAAGCAAACATTAGTCTCCAGGTCCCAGGAAGCTAAGTTTCTACAAATACCTAAGAGCCGAGACACCACAGGGAGGAACTCGCAGGTGTGTCCTTGGGGTCTCCTGAGAAGACCTCTGCTCCCTTAGACCGTATTCTCCCCGGGTATCCTCTCTCAAGACCATGCACACAAATCACAAGAGCAGCGGTTGGACTCCCAGGAAACTTGTGGGCAGACATGCTGACACTGTGCCATACTGAGAAATGATGAGAAAAGAGGCATTTCCCTCTTTATCTTCCTGAGAGACCTTTTCTCTCTCACCAAGGTTTAGGTGCTTGTACTGTATTCAGCACGAACTGCAGTTCCTCATTATCTTCCCAACTCCCTGCACTCACTCTCCCTGAGAGAGCAGGGAGGAGCCTTGTCTCAGTGTTCAGTGACCTTTGAGTCCAGTCGTGCTGAGGGAGGGGAGAAGCTCTGGCAGGATAGTTTCTCCGAAATGCCAGGCTTTAGGCTGCTGCAGTTGGGAGCAGACTTGGGGCTTCTGTTATTGCTATTGCAATCTGAATGCATACAGATTTTTCTCTGATTTCACTTTTCTTCTGTCTCTGTTCCCCTTTGCCCACCATCTGCAATCATTTTCTTAATTCAACTCCTAACTTACTTATTATAAACAATTGAAAATTGGTTTTAAAGTTATTAAATAATTATTTCTAGCAGTGCAAGTACATTCAGATATGACTGTTCCCTAAGTACCCACGTGTCCACCTACAAAACAAAAGCAAAGAACATGCACAATTTGCACATTGAGAAAGGAAAAGTCTAGCAAACCCATAAATATTGTAACTCAGCTTTAGCCAAAAGGAAACAATCACCAACAGTAACTATTTAGCATTCCTTTTATGACATACCAAATAACACTTACTACTTTCATGTGACTGTCCAATGAGAACAAAACTATTGTGAAATCTGTATTTCATGAACTGTTGTTGCTATGTAGTATTTGCAAGCATCCTATTGCTCTGGCCATTTCTAATGAATACAGAAGCATGCTCAAATACACTAATCTTAAATTTTTTTAAATAAGCCCTCAATTAACTGCACTTCCCTCCATACCTAATATTCTAATTTTCCACTCCTTCAACTTCACAACTTCTAGCATACATTCTAATTTGACTGAAAGCACTTTATGTCTTCCATTCCTTGTTTAGTCTCATCCAATTTGACTTCTATACCAATCCCTTTATTGTCAACAATGATCCCTACATTGTTTAGTCTAACGGTCATATTTTAAAAATGATATTAAATTACTTAATTATTCAGCTATGCTATAAACACATCATTCTCCCAACCTGGGTGAGACTGGATTGTTTTCCTGTGACCGCAAATAAATATTCTTGGTTTCCATTCTTCCTGAATATCTTGTAGAAACTCCTTTGCTCTTTCTGTGTGGAAGTCTGGATTCTTCCCTGAAGGGTTGATGATGGAAACCAAAGCTCTGTCTGCAGACAAGTGAGTAGGAAGGAGTGAAGCATCAGTGACTTAACTACCTCCCATCCAGTCCAAGGTCATACACCTTCAAGGACAACAGCAGGTGAGATAGAGTAGTTATAGCTCCCTGTACCTGGTAACTGGACACATCTTCTTCTTACACTTTAACATTCAAGCACCAGAGTTTCAAGTAGGTTCCTGGTCTAGAAAGAAAGAATACAGTATGTTACTTTGTTGATTCTCTGTTCCTAAGACCCAGGTTAGAAATAAAGTGAATACAGTTTTAGTTATTCTTTCCCCATGAACTCTTTTGCCTTCCTGTGGTCTGACCTTCTCAACACCTTTGCCCAATTGTTAGTTAAGAATTTCTCCTAAGTCTAAGAGTGAGGAAAATGTCTACTAGGACCCTTGGATCTTCAAAGCATTGATTGAATTGTGATGGGGATGCAGCTGCTGACAGCTCTATAAAATTGTTATTTTCCTCTTCAACAAGGAAGAAACTGTTTTTTTGCTATAAAGCCATTGGTGGGTAGGTATTACAATCATTGACTTTATGATGTTTTATTTATTTATTTATTTATTTTGTAGAGATAGAGTCTCACTTTATCACCCTCGGTAGAGTGCCGTAGTGTCACACAGCTCACAGCAACCTCCAACTCCTGGGCTCAGGCAATTCTCTTGCCTCTGCTTCCCGAGTAGCTGGGACTACAGGCACCTGCCACAACACCTGGCTATTTTTTTTTTTTTTTAATTGTTGTAATTTGGCCAGGGCTGGGTTTGAACCTGCCACCTTTGGTATATATAGGGCCGGCACCCTACCCACTGAGCCACAAGCACTGCCCCTTCATGAGGTTTTCAACAAAGCAATTAAGAGTTTTATGCTTGTGGCTCAGTGCCTATGGCTCAAGCGGCTAAGATGCCAGCCACATGCATTTGAGCTGGTGGGTTTGAATCCAACCCAGGCCTGCTAAACAACAATGATGGCTGCAACCAAAAAATAGCCAGGTGTTGTGGCAAGCGCCTGTAATCCCAGCAACTTGGGAGGCAGAGGCAGGAGAATCGCTTGAGCCCAGGAGTTGGAGGTTGCTGTGAGCTGTGATGCCACAGCACTCTACCCAGTGTGACAGCTTGAGGCTCTGTCTCAAAAAAAAAAAAAAAAAAAGTTTTATGCTTGTAAACACAAGTAAAAAATTACCATTTTGTCCTCTGTTTATAAAACATTTAGTAATTTTAAGAGATGATGTATTTACATGTTTTTATGCAGTATGGACTGAGTTGGAAACTATATAGTTTGTCTCCCTTAATGTCACATTTAATGTGTTTCATTTTTACATATTTTATGTCTGTGAGATCATACTACTAGGAAAATTATTGTATATTTGTAGAATTGGAGCTGGGAGCTGAGGAAAGGATGAGCTTTAGTTAGAACTCCTTCGAGATGTTTCTGTTTCTCTAAGCCATTGGTTCTTAGTCAGGGAGATTGTGTCTTTCAGAAGCACTTTGCAATGTATGGAGAGAATTTTGGTTGTCACTATGGGGAGATGTTACTAAACGTAGTCAGTTGAAATTAAGGTTGCTGTTCTGTATCTCACAATGCACAGGACAGTCCAAACAGTGAAAAACTATGCAGCAACCGTTAACACTGGGAGGCTGAGAACCTTTAGTCTGAAACCACCAACTTCAATATGTATGTGATTAACTTGAGGACCTTATTTAGTGTATATTCTTATTTGAGACATTCAGGAGGGATCCAGACACTCTGTATTTGTAACTACTTTTTATCGAAGATAATACTGCTTGACCTTTATGTGGACCCCTTTTTGAGGATCAAGACCATGCTCTAGTGTTAAAGTCAGATTAAGTATTTTGAAGCTTTCTCTACCAAAAATTCTACCACCCACCCAATGTCTGACTTCAGGAGGTCAAAGGTTGGACTTGGAACCTCAACTTTTGCATAACCAAGTTTACACGTGCCTCTTGAGTACTTCCCTCAGGACAGGAAACAAAATATTTAGAAATTCCATGCATCTTATGGAGTTTATGTGAGAAGTAAGTAATATTTTTACTCTCTTTTCAAAGCTCTTTTAAAATTACCTTGCATAGATGTTCAGGGGATAGCAGCTGTTGTGACTATGTCCCATTTTCTTATATAATAAGTTCATTGTTTCACCAGAAATGTATCTTGGTACAGGAATTGAGGCTATCATTATCCTGCTCCTGTGAGACTTTGTAATCACAAGGCAGGGCCTCGTCCCAGGGACAGGCACAGGGAACAGAGTTCTTCAAGGTCTCCATTCTATTTTTGTTGAATTCAGGGCCATTGTCTCTCCACCCACATGCTGGCTTCAAATAATCACATTAGGGACTTTTAGACTCTTCTAAGCTTTTCTACTATTTTCTACTCTTGGCTGATGTTAATAAAGCTCATGTTTTTGTTGTGTCAACTTATCCCTACAACTCTTCTTGGAACTCTTATCATCCTTGTTGCAAGTCTACTCATGTAATTGATGTTGACAGAAATAGGACATGCTTACCTGTCTGTATTCTCCCCTGATAGATAATTTTCCCTTTCTTTCTTTCTTTCTTTGCTATGGTGTGATTGTAGCTCACAGCAACCTCAAACTTTTGGGCTTGAGCAATCCTCTTGCTTCAGCCTCCTGAGTTGCTGAGACTACAGGTGACTGCCACAATGCCCAGCTAGTTTTTTTTTAAGTAGAGAGGAGTCCTGCTCTTGCTTAGGTTGGTCTCAAACTCCTGAGCTCAGGCAATCCACCCACCTGGGTCTCCCAGAGTGCTAGGATTACAGAAGTGAGTCACCACACTTGGCCTTAGCTATAATTTTTATGGCGCTTCCTTAAAACATACAATAGTTAAGAACATTCATTGAAACTGTTACTGATTTATTCAGCAGACCTTTAATAAGCAACTATTTTTTAAGTATCATGCTAGGTTCTGTGGTTATATAAATTAATCAGACTAGGTTCTAGCCTGCAAGAAGTTCACAGTCGAACATCCATTTTTAGTTATTTATTAACACCCCTGTTGTCTTTAGGAAGATTGTACTTCTCCATCCTTTGGCTCTGGGACTTTATGATATGTCACTGGGGGATGCATATGTCTATAGTAGTTGAATTTGGGTTTAGATATGTGATATACTTTGACAGATAGAATGTGAGCAGTCATAAGGTATTTAATGACTGAGGAGAAGCTGTAAGAGGCACTGTGAGATCATACTTCTCTTGTTATTCTCTCTCAAACTGTCCTCTCTGTCCAAATGCAAGAACTATAATTAGATATGGATACTTCAATGGACTTAAGATTTTTGTCCACTTCAAAATTCATAAATATTAATCCCCAAACTGAGACCTTGTCAAACATAATCTCCCATGTGATTAACAAAAAAGAATGACATTTAATCATTTACTATCAGGATGCCTTGTTACGTAGCAGTAGCTTATAATACAATAATCAATATGAACAGAAGTGAAGGCATTGAGAATGATCCAATGCCTTGTATTTTTGGCATTTGTTCTAATACTTCAATGTAACACTCATGATTATCTTGTTATTTATGCTTATTCTGGATAACTATATTAAAATGAAGCTACTTTTTAGATTCTCTTGTACATAAGCAAAAGAAGTTGGAAGTGTATGTTTTTTATGGAGTGAATTGCAATGCTGAGTCACAAAGATTTTGTTGTTGTTGTTGTTGTTCTTTGTGAGATAGAGTTTTACTGTATTGCCTGATAGAGTTTTACTCTAGTACAATGGCATCATCATAGTTGACAGCAACCTCAAACTCCTGGGCTCAAGCCATCTTCCTACCTTAGCCTCCCAAGTAGGTGGGATTACAGGTACACACCACCACACCTGGAAAATTTTTCTATTTTTTTGTAGAGATGGGATCTTGCTCTTGTTCAGGTTGTTCTCAAACTCCTGACTCAAGCAATCTGTCTTCTTCAGTCTCCCAGAGTGCTAGGATTACAGGTATGAGATATCATGTGTGGCCCACAAGTTCTGTATCCAAAGCCAGTATTGGGCAGACCTTCAAGCTCTGTGTGAGTCATCTTTTGATCATGAATATTAAAGAGAGTTCAGAATATAAAAGAGAGAAAGCAGCTGATGATAGGGCCAATACACATATTTTCATTTATTTACACTTTAATCTTTAAGATAAAATTTGTTAAAAGGAGAGGGATGTGTTAGGGCAATGGAAACAGTCATATTTATAAGTAGCACTGGAAAATTTTAAGCAGAAGCAGCAAGATGATACAATGAAAGTATACAGACCATAATAGAAGTGCTTCACTCTTGTTACACATAGACACCAGACTTCTATACTTTGATGAATGCATGTACGTAAAATCTTCCGTAGTAATTAAATGTATAATTAAAAATTTTGCTCCATCATATTTAAGGTCCTTCCTGACTTAAATGCCATATAAAGTCAATTGATTTATACAAATATGTATAGACTACAAATAGAAGATGTATTTGATAAGCAATCTTTACCTTCCTACTCTGTACCAGAAAATATGTAGGGCACTGTGGATACTAAGCTAAATATTGGAGAGGTTCCTACTGAAGAGAATAAAATGCCATGACTAGCTATGAAACACATTAGTCTGTTAAAGTTTACATTATCAGTAAGAGCATCTAAGGTAGTGCTACAGAAAGAAATGGCAAACTCAAAAATGAAAAACTGTGCTCTCAGATATTCATCTAGAATAAAAGCGAATTAATGCCTTTATAGCTGTCAAGTGTAGTATCTTTTGTGTAACTGATAAAATCACCCTATGAGACAAATAGGAATCCAACTTGCTTCTGACATTAATTTGGGAATTACTATGAAAAGTAGAAAATGAGAAACAAACAAACAAAAATTATCAGGAATTAGGAAGCAGTAAATTCCAGAACAGTTGAAATCAAAGAAAGTGAAATTCCAGGAAATAAATGTAAAAACCAAATTCTACTTGAAGAATGTGATTACTGAGTCTCAATTTCTGGGTCTGAGGTTTTGGGCTTTTAAATTAGAGGCAGTTCTTTCAAAAAATGAACATGTATTACTTCCCTCAAATAGTCTTTTCAGAACCCTCTTTATGTCTTTATTCCTCAGACTGTAGATGAAGGGGTTCAGCATGGGAGTGACCACCGTGTACATCACTGAGGCTGTTGCACTGGAGTGTGAGTTGTGGGTGGGAGCAGAACTGAGGTACACCCCTAGGCACGTACAATAAAACAAGGAGACAACTGAGAGGTGAGATGCACAGGTGGAAAATGCTTTAGACTTCCCCTGAGCAGATGAGATTGCACATATGGAGGAAACTATCTTAGAATAAGAGAAAAGAATCCCAGTAAGGCATCCACCACCCAGAAGCATAACTGCCAAATACATCACCATGTCATTAAGAAAGGTATCAGAACAGGCAAGATGGATTATCTGATTAAGTTCACAGAAAAAGTGGGGGATTTCCAACTCCGTACAGAAGGTCAGTTGGGAAACCGTTAAGCTTTGTAACAAGGCATTCAGGGCACTCATAATCCAGGACACCAAAACCAGCAGTGCACAGAGCCTGGAGTTCATGATGACTGTATAGTGCAGGGGGTGACAGATGGCCACAAAACGGTCATAGGCCATCATGGTCAGGAGGAAGTTTTCTAATCCCACAAAGAATAAGAAAAAGTGCATCTGGATGATGCAGCCTTTATAGGATATGACTTTGCTCTGTGTCTGGATATTCACCAGCATTTTTGGGACAGTGGTAGAGACAAAACAAGTGTCAGAAAAGGACAGGTTGGAGAGGAAGAAGTACATGGGAGTGTGCAGGTGGGAGTCTGAGATTGTAGACAGGATGATGAGCAGGTTCCCGAGCACAGTGATCAGGTACATGGACAGGAACAGCCCAAAGAGGACTGGCTGCAATTTGTGTTGTTCTGAAAATCCCAGAAGAAGAAATTCTGAAGTGCATGTATCATTTTTTGTTCCATCTGGTTGTTGTGACTACCAAAAGAAAGACAAAGAGAACATAATACAGTGTGCATTACTAACTTGTCAGAAATGCTATCATTTATACTCTACAATCAAGAAGTTAATTTGTATCACAAGAATGGAGAAGCAAGAATCCAATGTACTCAATTCTAATATAGACCCAGTAGAGGATCTAATACATACCCTCATAAGAGAAAAACTCAAATCACTTCAAGGTGGGTGGTGCAGGAATGAGGGAGAAGGAAGGAGGGGTGCGGGGGGTTATGGCGTATGGTACACCTCATGGGGGCTGTACACAGTTATAAGAGGGACTTTACCTAACAAAAGCAATCAGTGTAACCTAGTTTTTGTATCCTCAATGAACCTGAAACAAAAACAAAAAAATAAAAAGAAAAAAGAAAATACCTAAAAAATTTAAGTTGACAAGGAAATTATACAAATTATGAATACACAGCATAATGTTTTAAAGTATTTATCAATACTGGAATGGTTAAATGTAGCTATTTAACCTCTCATTATTTCACACAGCCATCATTTCTGTGGTGGAAACATGCAACATCCACTCCCTTAGCCTTTTTTGAGACTACAATATGTGTATATCATCATTAACTGTAGTCTCCATGAGGTGCAATAAATCCTCTGAACTTAGTTTTCTCATCTAACTGTAATTTTGTATACTTTAACTAACATTTCCCCACCACTCACCCAACCCTAAGTGCTCTGACCTCTGGTAACCTCTATACTTTATTTTCTTATTTTGTGTGTAAATCTGGTCTCTATTAGGGGATTCTCCAGCCATTTCTCATTAGAAATTGAATTCTCAATCTCAGCCTTTTCCCAGTGGCACGTTTCTTCCGTTTAAAGGAGAAAATATTTCATTCATTTAAGAAATATAATTGAATTTTGACATGTTCCAGGCACTGTCATGAGTAGACATAAGTCAGTGATGCTATAAAACAAAAGTTCCTCCAAGTAATGACTGAGAAAGAATACAAGCCAGAGGAAATCCCATATGGTAAGTCACATGATGAAGAATCCTAAGAAGAAAAAGAAAGAGGTAAGAGGGAGCATGGTGATAGGGTGTTACTTTTACTGGCCAGTGACAAGAGCAGCAGACAAGGTGACAATTAATCAGAGACCACACTGAAGACCAGGGAGGGGGAGTTGCAAGGATCCTGCAAACCTTCATGTACAGAGTAAGGAAGGATCAATGTTGAGGAGGCTGCTTCTTTCAGATGTTCAAGGCCAGCAAGGAAGCCAGTGTGGCAGGGAATGAGCATGAGGTGAGTGATGAAAGGTGTCAGAGGATTATGAGGAATGAGATACCCTTGTAGCTTCTGAAACTTAAAGACACGAGGAGGCCCCCTTTCTTGATGTTGTTACATTTGCACTTTATTAAAATGGTTGTCAAAGTGTCTCATGAATTGAAATGGATCCCCTATTTACTTCCCTCTATTGCATTGGGTTTTATCATTTATCTTATGAGTTACATTTTGGAATATAGAGCCAAAGTCCCCTTTCTCTGAAACCTGTTTTCACCCTAAGGAATGTGCAACAGTGCGAACATAGGTGTGTGTGCACACTCACACACATGCACACACCCCTGAACACATATATGAAGTATTTGTTCATGGAAGCTGCATTATTATTTTCAACTCAATCAAACTATTAGGAAGGAATGAATGCCAGACAAGTTTTCAATGTCAAATTGTCTTTCCTCAGGAGAATACAGAAATGGTACTCAGAAATGCCAGTATGGAAATCTTTCATGCACATGTAACCTAGAGGCTCAATTTTTGTATTGCCATTTTCTGCCTTGTGTTTAAAGAAATATAGAAAATACGAGAGAGAGAGAGAGAGAGAGAGATTAATTGGAGGACCTAGGAAAAGACTGAATAAGCTCAGATAGTCCTTTCCTTAGTTTTGAAAACGTTGCAACTCCTATTGTGTTCTTTTGATGCCCAGCAAAACTAATAAAATACAAAGACAAGTTTACCAAATGAAAAACATAATTATTTCTCTTCTGTATCAATACTGTTTCAAATAGAAAAATCCAACAGAGAAAATGAGCAAATAAAATAAATAATTTGTAAAGGAAATATACAAATAACTTCACATTTTGACTTCTTTGAAAACAGAAAACAATTGACAACTTGTTTTTCCAGTATCTTTTATACAATGTTTGACCAACTAGTTTTTTACATGGTCTAATAGCAGAGCAGACTGTCTCTTTATTCTTGTTCTTGTGTGGTACCTCTTCTTTGTTTTTCTTAAGCTTTGAGTTTTAATCTCTTTTTCAGAAGCACGATGGACATATTCTCGTTCAGATTCTGTGACTATCTAACATGAAAAGTCCTGGGTCATACTCTATGCAATACTGCATACACCATGATATTTCTATCTTTTTGCACTGAATAAAATTCTGCAAATGATTTATTCCCAAAAGTTATGAAATAAAATGAGTATCAGGAAAATAAAGCCATGTGAAGTACAGTGATTTCAAAATAAAAAATTAACTGAAACAAGGTATTAAATAAGAATTAAAAAATGTTAATATAGATGAAGTATTCAATTGCCAAAATTTTAAACGTAAAACTCTGCAGTATGTAATGTTCCTGGGATATTCTGTCACATAGCAGGTACTTACCATTTGTTGTTTGACTCAGGAAACAAGTGTCAGTATGTATGGGCATTTAATATGACAAAGTTGTATTTCATTTTGGTTGGAAAAGGCTGGCTTGCTGAATAAAAGTTGGCATCATTGGCTGTCTATCTGAAAGACAATAAAGTCTCCTATCTCATATTTATAACAAATTAGCAGGTTTAAAGATGTCAGTGTGAGACGTGTTAGATTTGAACATCTCCAAAACTACATATAAAATCATCTTGTAGGCAAACCAAGTTAACTAAAGCAAATAAAGAAGTAAGAAGGTGGACATAGATTTACCCAAGTAAAATTTAAAAAAATTAAACACCAAAATCAAATATGTAAAAATCAATAAAAAAGCAGTCATCTGTAAAAATCATTTTAAATGGTGATGAGTATAAAAAATAGACATGTGATAGTAAGCAAATCAAAATGGTGATCACACATATTAATCTCGGCTCAAACTAAGTAACAGTTGAAGACAATAGGAAATCTCTTTCCACTCATCAGTCTGAGTAAACAGGTAAAGAGCTGCCACACTGAGTGTGGATGGAATGTTTTAACAGGTAGCAAATGGGTACACTCTACTTTTGCAGGCAGAAATTTGAAGTGTTACAAGATCTTGGAAAAATATCTAGATATTAGATATAAATATTGTACATACAGATATTCCTTAAATCTAAGTTTCTCAATCCTAGCACTTCTGAAATTCTGGGAAGGATCTTTTATTGTGGTGGGTCACAGCACATTTAATTATGTTATCAGCATTCCTGTGGTCTACTGACCCCTCTCCAGGGTAAAAGCCAAATATGTCATTGTTCAACGTTCCTCAGCAGAGAAAATTAACCATGGTGAGAAATACCTATTTAGATAAAAATCCAAAAATATTTTCATGGCATTTATATGTTAGAAAAAGAAAGAGGAGAACAAGCTATAAAACACTATGCTAAAATATAAAGAACATTTGTGACATGAATAGGGTACTACTTATGCCTTTGTGTAAAACTGTGTGTGTATATGTGTGCATAGTATAGAAAGAGAAGGTTTAAAAGAAAGTGAGATCCTTTGGAGCAAAGTATATGAGTGAGGACAGAGTTAGGTAATGTATAGTGACTTCCAAAGAAGTCTATGAAACAACATAGAGTAGAATTCTGAAAACACATTTTATAAGGATATGATTGTAACAATTTAATTGTATCAAAATGCCTCGCTAATTCAAGATTAAATGACCCAAGTCTTAGAAATTAAAGCATGTAATAGGAAGTCTTTTAAATGTCAGGGATAAGTAGTATCTAAAGTGATAATTTCATCTTATGTAAATACATAAACATTTGAATATGTGTATGAGAGATAATGGTGATCTTTTGTCAGTTCTTAAAGAATAATTTATAAATGATGGCCAAAGGTGATACAACTTATGGAAATAGATTGAACACAAAAATCCAAAAGGCACAATATGGACTAGACAGGTATGAAAATGAGTTGGAAACGAATAGATAAAAACCACTTTGTTTACCCAAACAGTGTAAAAGAATATTCTACTTTTGTAAAGCCATGTGAGGGACACAATTATATAAAAAATTGTCAAATTTCACACATTTCTCTTAGATACATTGATACTTATATAAAAGAAATAAATGATAAATGCCCAAATTGGTGAGAACTCCAGTTTTTAGGTTTAAAAAAAAATAAAAAAACACAATCTTAAATAGGAGTAAAAATACTCTAAAGAGTGTTAAACTTTTCACCCTTATATAAATCTTTAATTTTGTTTGAATAGCTAACATAAGAGAAGATGCTACAAATGTGTGCCCATCAACTGTGGTTGTTAGGTAGTATTTGGAAACAATTCTTTGGTCTGCACCTTCCTCTTTGATATGGAAACTTACTCAAATATGTCCTTTCTTAAAAATAAAAAAATAAAAAATGGCCTGACTTCAGTTTATATACCTCTACAGCTAATCCTCTATTTCTTTTCTCTACTTAATTGCCAAGATCCTTGGAACAATGCTCAAGGGACCACTTCCAAATGCTTATTTCCTCCACTAATTGAGCTTCCATTGACATTACCTAATTGTAAACAATCACACGCATGTGGTGGATTCAACATTCACTTCTCTTTTAGTATCATAAATAGAAACATGAATCAATCCATTAATCAAGCAAGCCAACAAACAACACAATCTGTCTGCTCTTGGCAGGCTAGCTTGCCTCTCAGGTGACTTCACATACATATTCACAGCTTCTATTCTCCCTGACCTTTTCCTATGGTACCTACTCAGCTCTTGGACTCACCATGATTGATTTTCTGAAAGTAAGATCTCCATGGGTGAGAATTGCTCCCTGGATGGTAGATAATGAAGACTGAAGCTGTGTCCCCACAAAAAATCAGTAGAAGAAGGTAAAACTTAGTACCAGAGCCATATTTGGGGCTTCCATTCAGTCCAAGACTGTTGTATACTGAGGGACAGCAGCAGAGAGGATATTTACAGCTTTGAATACCTGCTGATCAGGCACATTTCCTTCTTTTTATTACAACCCTAACCACGTCATTTCCCTGTGGGCCATTGCTCCAGTGAACAATTTTCCCCCCTATACCTCTATTCTCAAGACACCATATTAAACATGTGAATTCAGTCTTTATTAGTCCTTCTCTATGGATTTCCTGCCTCCCTGAGGTCTATCTAACCTTGCAACAGTTCATTGCAATCCTGAGTTAAAGTTTTCTCCAAAGCCTAAACTGAGGATTTTGTTTGACTAAGTCCCTTGAGTCTCTAAAACATTGACTTGTGATAGGAACATAGCCCTTTCTTTCACCAGAAAAGTGTTATTTCCTTCTTCAAAGGGAGTGAACTTTGCTATCTTGATAGAAAACTGCAGATACCACTTCACCTGGCTTCATGATGGTTTTGCCAAAAAATGAGAAATTTCTTATTTATAACATAGGTTAACAGCTGTGATTTACTTTCAATTTATAAAACATTTGGTATTCTAAGAGATACATTTATATCATTTTGAGGCAAATTTTGCTGTCATTAGCATATTATAAAGTTATATTTAATTTTAAAAATTTATCTATTTAATATGAGAGATATAATTGTATGTAGTTACAATGTAAAATATGATGTTTTAAAATATATATACATACGAGAATGGTTAAACATAGCTAATCAATATGCATTATCTCATATAGTGATTACCTATATGGTAGGGACATTTAACATCCACTTTCATAGTATTTTTCTGGTTTTTTAAATTTTGGATTAATATGAGCATATATAAGTTTGCGTTACACTGTTTGCATTTTTAAGGTAAAGTCTGAATGTAGTTGTGTCCTTCACCCAAGAAGTGTGCCATGTATCTGTACATTGTACCCGTTACATGAGAACTTACAGCATCTCCCCCTCTTCTTGAATATAATTGTGTTTTTCCCCCATGTAGGCCTATGGTTGTTAATCTACTATTGAGTACATGGGATATTGGAATGTTTGATTTTCCATTCTTGTGATCCTTTACATAGTAGAATGTTCTCCCAAATTGTCCACATAAATACAAAAGATGGAAAGTCTCATCTTCATTAATGGCTGAATAAATAGTATTCTGTGGCATACATATACCATAGTTTATTAATCCGCTCATTGGGTATTTCCACATCTTTGAATTGATCTGCTACAAACATTCTAATGCAAATGTCCTTATGGTAAAATGACTTATTTTCTATCAAAACCCTACACTTACTCTGCCTTACATTCAGGGCATCCACAACTGAACATACACCTCAGTTTCCCTCCTTTCATATTCCTATATCACTGTTGTCTATGAGCATTTCAAATGGTACCTCCTCCAATAAAAACTCTCTTAGAAAATAACAATACCAGGATGAGCAGATACCTAGTAATGGGATTGCAGGATCAAATGAAAGACTGACATTTAGTTCTTTAAGGATTCTCCATACTTCTTTCTATAAAGGCTGTACTAATTTGAAGTCCCACAAATAGTGAACAAATGTTCCCTTCTCTCTACATCCATGCCAGAATCTCCAGTTTTAGGACCTTGTGATGTGGACCATTCTCACTTGGAGTAAGTGATATCTCAGGTAGTTTTATTTTATTGTTGGGGATTCCTTGAGGGCACACAGAACCAGGTTACACTGATTGCTTTTGTTAGATAAGGACCCTCTTATACTTTCAGATTAATATGAAGGTGCAATGATTAGGTTACATTTGGTAGGTACAGTTCAAGTTGTAGTTGAGCCCTTTACCCATGGGGTGTGCTGTATATCCTTACTTGGTGCCCATTAAGTGAGAGCTTACCAATTTCCCTCCTCTGTTGTCCCCTTTGCCTCCTCCCCCAACTTGAATTCAATTGTATTTTTCTTTCATGTGGGCGTATAGTTGTTTATTTATTGGTTTCATATTAGTATTCCTTACATTGGATACTAGAATTCTTGTCATACTTTACTAAGAAGAATGTGCTTCAACTCCATCCATGTAAATACAAAAGATGTAAAGTCTCCACCTTTTTAATGGCTGAATAGTCTTCCATGGTACAGTTTATTAATCCATTCATGAATTGATGGGTAGTTGGTTTGATTCCATGTCTTGGCTATTATGAATTGAGCTGTGATAAAGAATCTAGAGTAAATATCCTTATGGTAAAATGATTTTTGTTCTTCTGGGTAGATACCTAGCAATGGGATTGTGGGATCACATGGAAGGTTTACTTCTATCTCTTTGAGGATTCTCATATTTCTTTCCACAGAGGCTGTATTAGTTTGCAGCCCCTGCACAGTGTAGAAGTGTTCTCTTCTCTCCACATCTGCACCAGCATCTGCAGGTCCACACCGGCATCTGAAGCTTTGGGACTTTGTGATGTAGGTTAATCTCACTGAGGCTAGATGATATCTCAAGGTGGCTTTTATTTTCTTTTCTCTGGTGATTAGGAATGACATGTATTTTTTTGGCATTCATCTGTCTTCTTCAGAGAAGTTTCTGTTCATGTCTCTTGCCCATTTATAAATGGAATTGTTTACTCTTTTCAAATTGTCGGTTAGTCTGAGCCTTTTGCCAGATTTGTAGCATTCAATTATTCAATATCTTCTCCCATTCTGAAGGTTGTCTGTTAGCTCTAGTTGTTTTACTCTTGGCTATGCAGAGATTTTTAGTTTAATCACACCCCATTCATTTATTTTTGGTGTTGCTGCACTTATTAGGGGATCTTCTTCATGAATTCCTTTCCTAAGATGATAAGATTCAGGGATTCTCCCACATTTTCTCCTAGAGTTTTTATAATTACAGGTTTTAGATTTAAATCTTTTATCCAGCATAATTTTGTAAGTAGTGAGAGGTACAGGTACATTTTCAGTCTTCTTCATGGGGCTAAATAGTTTTATGAGCACCATTTATTAGAGATTTATTTGCCCAGTGTGTACTTCTGTTTGCTTTATTGAAGATCGCTTGGTGATATGTCACTGGTTATATCATCATGATGAATTGACACCTTTATCCTTTGTATAATACAAAGGACTCTCTTTGTTTCTTTCTATAGGTTTGGCTTAAGATCTATATTAGGTGGTAAAAACAGCTACTTCTGGTTTCTTTTTATTTTCCCATCCCTTCATTATTAGTCTGTTTGCATCCTTATAGGTAAAGTGAATCATTTGGAAGCAGCATGTGTTTTGGTCTTCTTTTTCTTTTCTTCTTAAATCAATTTACCCATTCATTGACTTTTGATTATAGAATTAAATTTATTTACAAGATAATTATTGGTATATAACAACTCTCTTTTGCCATCTAAAATTTTTTTTTGCTTGTTTTTCACATCCCTGGGTCTGTTCTTCCCATCTTGTGACTTACTTTGTGGGTAAGTGATTTTCTCCAGTGATAAGCTTTTATTTCTTACTTACAATCTTTTCTGGAGTTACTTCTATAGTTTCTTCCTTTCTGGTTGCCATAGGTTTACATAAAACATCTTATAGTTATATCATGGTGTCATAAGCTGTAAACTTTTACCACTTATCAAAACTCTACACTTATTCTGCCTTATATTCAGGGCATCCACAACTGAAGGTACACCTCAGTTTTCCCTCTTCTTTCATATTCTTGTATCACTGTTGTCTATGTGTGTTTCAAATGGTACCTCCTACAATAAAAACTCTCTTAGAAAATAACAATACCAGGATGTAAAGCCTTATGAATACCAGGTCTTTAAAAAAAATAGTATGTCCATGATGATGCTAAAAATAACATCAGTGTAACAATATTTCTCTAAGTCTGTTAATCAATGAGTTAGGTGTGAGGTCCCTGGATCTATGTGTTATCTAAAGGGAAAAAGGTTTGTTTCTTCTTAGCTTAGGAATGCTGAGTCAGACAAAGGAGCAGAGAGGAATATTTAGATGGTGGGAGGAGACAGAAATTCCATAGCTGCTCAAATAAATATCTGCACTCCCTCACTTTCACTATCTTCTCTAAGAACATTTAGCAGGAGGTGAGTAGCTGAAGCTTCATCTGTATTTACAGCCACTCCCCATTGCTTGCATCACTGCCAGAGCTCCACCTCCTGACAGATTGGGGGTGTCCATAAAATAGCCTGTTATTACTGCTCTCAGAGATTCTCAAAAGAGCATGAACCCTACTGCAAATTGCACATGTGAAGGGTCTAAGCTGTGCACTTCTTATGAGAATCTAATGCCTGACAATCCGAGGTTTTTCTTATGAAAAATATTACACACACTTAATGTCTTAGTTTGGAGGTCAAATGTTGCACTTGGTAGCTTTTGCATAATTAAGTTTACACATGCCTCCTGAGTTCTTTCACTGTAATAGAAAATGAAACTTTTTAGAAATTCCACCTTCTGAAGGAGGGGGCAAGATGGCCAACTGGAATCAGCCTCTGACAGAAGGTCCTGTCCAAAGGGAAGAATAACACCCAGAAAGTACCCAATTAAGCTGAAGACTGGGAGCTGAGTGGAGAGAGAAGTGATAACTGCAGGCCACCTCTGCTGAGGCAAGCTGTGACTCCAAGAAAGTAATCTTCAGGTACAAAACTCATATGAAAGGAAAGGTATCTGACACCTCCCCCAAGAAAGCTGTGTTTTTTTTTTGTTTGTTTGTTTGTTTTTTCACAATTACACAATACTTTATTTGGGGCAGTGTGATGGCTGACTTTCAGCTAAACAAGCTAGAATACAGCAACGAAAAGACAGTAACAGGCATTTGGTGTAGACACACATCATTTGCTTTGAGGGAGTGCTATGATTTGAAGGTGTCCCCTAAAAGTTCATGTGTTGGAAAATTAGTCCTCAAAGCAGTGGACAGTGTTGGGAAGAAAGACCTAGTAAGAAGAGACTGGATCAGGAGAGACGAGACTTCTTGAATGGGTGTAGTGTTGTTCTCACAGGAACAGGTTGCTATAAAGCAAATCTGGCCCTGGAGCATCTCTGTCTTGCATGCTTGCTACTGCATTACACCCTTCACCTGTGGGATGACCCTCACCAGATGCTGGTGCCACACTCTTGGACTTCACAGCCTCCCCAGGATGATGAGCTAAAAAAATTCTGTTCCTAATAAATTACCCAGTCTTAGGTATACCATTATAGAAACAGAAAATGGACAGAAACAGGGATATGGCACTGCTGGCCCCTCCCCCATGATCATTCTTCAATCCTGTTCTACCTGATCCCACTCCTGCCAGAGTCTGAACTCAGCTTTCAAGGGCTCAATGTCACCTTGTAGTTGTGAGTTTGGCCAGCCAGTATGTCAGCATTAATAAGAACTACAGAGAAAAGAAATGCAGCCCAGCAAGCCATGGCCACCTGTTAGGCTAGAAGCAAGAAAGTAAATATCCCACAAGTGCTATGGCCAACTCAAACAAATCTCTTCTTATTAAAAGCCAAGGCCCTTTGATATTGCCCAACCTTTCCCACACAGTACCGTGGCACACTCACTAGGAAATGTGTGGGGTCTGACTAAGAAGCACTATCTATAAGAAAAAAAAGAAAAAAAAGTAAAGAAAATTCTTAAAGTTTGATAGCAGCTCATAAGAATCTAAAACAAAGCCAATTCTTTCACCACCTGACCTTGACAAGGTCTACAGATCCCATCTCCTAGAATGGCTGGGCATCACGGCAGAGGTTTCTACCAGAACTGCCAGCCTAGGGATTGCTACCCATCAGTTCTGACTAATGTCTGCTGAGCTGGCCAAAAGCCTCCAGTAAGTCTCTGATAACTTAGAACTCATACAAGATCAGTAGACTCCCTACCAACAGTAGTTCTCCAAAATCACAGAGGCTTGGGTCTACTCACTGATGGGGAAGGGGGCCTTTGTACTTCATTACAGGAGGTATGCTATTTCTACACCAACAAGTCTGTTCTGGTCCTAGAGGGCATCACCCAGCTCCAAGAAAAAACTACCTACTAGTGATCTCAAAATGAAAGACCTTGATTTGATAGCTTGTAGGGACACTGGATCCCACCAGTCTTGGGCCCCTTTGCTGTGATTCACATGTTATTTATGTGTTTATATATATATATTTGAGATAGAGTTTCACTTTGTTACCTCGGTAGAGTGCCGTGGCTTCATAGCTCACAGCAGCCTCAAACTCCTAGGCTCAAGCAATTCTCCTGCCTCAGCCTCCTAAGCAGCTGAGACTACAGGCACCCATCACAATGCCCAGTCATTTTTTTTTTGGTTGTAGTTGTCATTGTTCTTCAGCAGTC
The DNA here is from genome assembly GCA_963574355.1 of Loris lydekkerianus. NCBI lineage: Eukaryota > Metazoa > Chordata > Mammalia > Primates > Lorisidae > Loris > Loris lydekkerianus. The sequence goes on from CAUYPK010040927.1 coordinate 28,164, forward strand.
CCAGGCCGGGTTTGAACCTGCCAGCTCTGATGTATGTGGCCGGCGCTCTAGCTGCTGAGGTACAGGGGCTGAGCCACAGAACATTTTCAATACCCATTATGTTAAAAAAAAAAAAAAAGGTGGATTTTTTGGATGTCATATCTAAAACTTCATTGCTAATCCCACAGTTACAAAGAGTACCCCTTTCTTTGGGTCTATAATTGTTACAGTTTTTACTTAACAATTCTGCCATTCATTTTGAGCTAATTTTTGAATAATTTATGAAGAATGCCAAGATCCATTTTCCATAATATGTTTCCTAAGTATCGCCAATCATTGTGTCTACAGCTAGACAACACCTTGACGGGATGCAGCTGGCAATGTGCTCAATCTGTAAATAAAGTAGAGATGAACTGTCATAATGCACAGTCCTGAAATCTATGAATATAGAATATCTATATTTCTTTAGCTCTCCTGTGATCCCTCTCATTATAATCCTTTTAATTTTTTTTTTTTATTAAATCATAGCTGCATACATTGATATGATCATGGGGCATCATACACTAGCTTCACAGACCATTTGACACATTTTCATCACAATAGTTAACATAGCCTTCCTGGCATTTTCCCAGTTACCGTGCCA
>CAUYPK010040928.1:0-45569 GCA_963574355.1 Loris lydekkerianus
TTTGAAAAGATCAATAAAATAGATAAACCTTTGGCCAACCTAACCAGGAAAAAAAGAGTAAAATCTCTAATTTCATCAATCAGAAATGGTAATGATGAAATAACAACAGACCCCTCAGAAATTCAAAAAATTCTTAACAAATACTACAAGAAACTCTACTCTCACAAATATGAAAATCTGAAACAAATCGACCAATACCTGGAAGCACACCATCTACCAAGACTTAGCCAGAATGAAGTGGAAATGTTGAATAGGCCTATATCAAGTTCTGAAATAGCATCAACTATACAATATCTCCCTAAAAAGAAAAGCCCAAGACCAGATGGCTTCACGTCAGAATTCTACCAAACATTTAAAGAAGAACTAGCACCTATACTACTAAACCTCTTCCAAAATATAGAAAAAGAAGGAATATTACCCAACACATTCTATGAACCAAACATCACCTTGATCCCCAAACCAGGGAAAGACCCAACAAGAAAACAAAATTATAGATCAATATTACTAATGAATATAGATGCTAAAATAATGAGATCCTAACAAACAGAATCCAACAACACATCAATAAAATTATACACCATGACCAAGTCAGATTTATCCCAGGGTCTCAAGGCTGGTTCAATATGCCTAAATCCATAAATGTAATTCAACACATAAACAAACTAAAAAATGAGGACCGTATGATTCTTTCAATTGATGTTCCTTTTATTTGTATGAATTTATAGGATATATGTGAATTTTGTTAAAGCCACAGAGATGGCATAATGACTAAATCAGGGCCTTTAGGGTATCCACTACTGAAATCTTATCCACTGTATTCATTAACAATTTTCTCATCATCTATTATCAAAACAGAAAGAATAAAAGTAAGCTAAATTAAACAAGTATTTAAATCTAAATCCTTTTAAAAATAAATAAATCTAAGCCAGGCATGAGGGCACAGCCCTGTAATACTAGCACTCCGGTAGGCTCAGGCTGAAGGATTGCTTGAGGCCAGGAGTTAGAGACCAGCCTGAGCAAGAACAGGACTCCATCTCTACAAAAAATAGAAAAATATGTGGGCATGGTAGCAGCCACCTGTAGTCCTGGCTACTCAGGAGGCTAAGGCAGGAGAATTAATTGCTTGAGCCCAGGAGTTTGAGGTTGCAGTGAGCTATACTGATGCCACTGCTTCTCCAGGATTTAGAGCAAGACTCTGTCTCAAAAATAAATCAATAAAATATGCAAATAAATCTAAATCATTTTTGTTATTGAAACATAGCATATAAATAATTACCTAAAATTGAAAAAAAAAACTATATTCATTTCACTTGTTAAGTCACCTGAACTACAAATAGAGGCAAGCAATATGCAAAAGAAAGAAATAAAAAATTAATATTTATCATAAAATGTAGATTGCTACACTGGTGATCTAAAGTATTTTAAATCAATAAGTATAAAAACCACAAATACAACTAAACTGTGGAAAAGGTAAGGAAACATAGAAAAAATATAAATACTTATACAATATTAAAAATGTTAGGCAAGACTAGAAATATAGAGATTTTTAAAAATCATAACAGCAATTCACAGCTAACTTTCATGCCAATAAATAACAAACATAGATGGAATATTTACCACCAAATCATATATTTTCCAATTAAACCCAGAACAAAGGAAGACAATATGAATCCACACATAAAGAAAGAAAACTATATAATTTTAAAATAAGTATTATCAGAACACAATTTAACAAAAACTATTTTAGGTGACAGCTATTAAATTTTCAAATAAAATATAATTCTTAAATTAGTCTAACATATTCCTCTTATTTAGCATCTGTCATTTTACCTAAATGATGTATCCTGAAAATAGGACACTGCAACTTCCTAAATATATATATATATATATGTATGTTTTGTTTATATATGCTTTTCCTTGAATGAATGTAAATATTTTAATTGCATGACTATAGTGAGCTTTGAAGGAGACACTTTTTTTTCTGTTAAGGAGTCCATTAACAATTAAAGTTCTTAGTTTTTCAAAATATTTCTATTTTTTCTTTTTAAAAATGACACCTCCTATTATATTAGCCAAGATGCATCAAAACTTACATATTAAGTTTTTTTTTTGCTCATTCTTTTAATTCATGGCTAATAATATATCTGTTTTTTCTGTTACATATTTACCACTATTTTATTTTCCTATTCCCAGGATTAGTAGTTATATTTTGAATTTTGCATTAAATATTTATCTATGTTTTACTCATTGTCAATCTTAGTAAATAATTAATAGTTTGTTGTATGCCCTAGGAAATTTATAACAATATTTCCAAGGATGTATGTGTAGCTACCACTGTGTTGCTTTTTCTTTTGTTTTTCCAGATCACATGATTTTGACAAAATGTGAGGCAAATTTTACTGCAAAGATATAATCAGAGCATACCAAGACTTCTAGTACTGGTCAGTGATGAATTACTAATAACAGGTTTTCGCTTTTGTTGTAGAACCATAAAAGTAGACAAAAATGCACGCAGCAGTTCTTTTTAGGTATTAAAAAATAGATGATGTAGAATCGCAGTCCTTGACACACATACACACAAAAACACACACCAAGCTCTCTGCTTGGAACAATTTTCAGACCTCTGCACAGTGGCCCTGAGAGAGAGAATTCAAGGTCATGCCATTTCCACTGAGCTAAGAAGCCTGATGCTGGAGATCAGAGCTCCCTAAGCAGCTACATACAACATGTATAGTAAGGCATTTACTACCAGAATGGGAAAGGAAAAGTGGACTGTGATAAATATGTGTAATTATTCTCACTGTTTCTACTGAGAGCTGCTTAGCAAATATGCAGGGCGGGACATCAGAAGCCCTAGTGGAAAGAGCCTACTACAGGATTCAGACCAGAATAAAGGTAGCAGAGATTGCACAATGCTTAGTGACACTGAAGGCACTGAGGTGTCTCCTAAATATTCAGGTCAGGAAATTTTTGAACATAAAAAATAATCAGATGAATTTATTCCTACGATATTTTAAAACATATTGTAAAGTAATTGTAATTATAATAATCTGAATCAGAGGCAAATGTACACATATAAGACATTGTCAAAGCCATTCTGAAGCAAACTTAATTTTTTTTTCATGGTATTTAGTTCATAGTTAATGTACCATTTTACAACTAATCTGTGAGCAACTGGGTTAACAACCATCATGCCCTAATTAATTCCCAGTAAAATAAATATTTACATACAAAATAATTAATATACATACTAAAAAATTGATGTTCATTTTTATTACTTCATGGATGATCAGAGATTTCAAATATAATATTAAAAACACAAAACTTAAATGAAAGGTACATATATATAGCTTCATAAATTATTTGTTAAAATAAAAAAGTATGGAATATGTGTATGACATGTGTGTAACATATTAACAGTAATTTATTAAAAATATGATGGTTAATAAAAATGGAAAAATAAATGATAGAAGAGTCACAAAAATTCAATAGGTATATAAAAATTAAAAATCAAATAAATACAGCTTAATTAGATATGATGGTATAACATGAACTTTTCAAACTTTAAGAAAGATTATGTAGAAAAGGTAGTGTCCTATATATGTCTGCATTCAAATTTGTAGTATTTCTAGAGAAAATGTATAAAACATAAATCTCAAGGTAATATAATTTTGTTTCTAGAATCATTCCACAAGAAAATAATTTATACATTTAAAAATATGTTCATGGAAAACCTTTATAATACCATCTATGGTAGCAATCCATGTCTTAAAATTTTAAGTAGATGACATAATTCACCTACACATAATTTATTACTCTCAGTCCTTTATTTAGATTTCATAAAACCAAATAATTGTGTTATATGAACAAAACTTATTATGTAATAATAGGTTTTGAAAAGTACTCCAAAGTTATTACAATAAGAGTTCAAATATTTAGTATAAAAAATCCTGACGATAAAGTAGTAAAGAATATTTCTTCTTCTTTATATGCTAAAGCCACTACACATTGCCCTAAAAAAATAAAAGCCCTAAGGAAAAGGAATTAATAAAAAATGCATGGGCAGCAGCTGTGGGTCAAAGGAGTAGGGCACCGGCACCATACGCCAGAGGTGGCAGGTTCAAACCCAGCCCCAGCCAAAAGATGCAACCCCCCCCCACACACACACACACACAAAAATGCAGCATTCAGTATTCAATTTTAATTAAAAGAATAGTTTATTGGTATAAATGATTTTTATCTATTTCCTAATGAAAGATGTAAATAGTAGTTGCCAAAATAATACATATAAATAAATGAATATTGTACACTAAAAGAATAAGCAACTGATAATAGCATTTAATTTTATAGAAACTTTATAAGATAGCAAAGTTCCTCATTTTTTCTGAGCGTATGTACATTTCCACTAAAAGGAAAAACTCTTTCAAACAATTATCTCATTCCTGAATTTTGTCATTTAATACAACATAATTTTTGCAAAATTATTATTTTCTTACTTCACAAAATATTCCATTCAAATGCATAAAAATTACAATTAAAGATACAAATTTAATCTCTAATAGTACCTGGACATACACTCATAATGAATGTAAAAGTTGAAAATGTTTATTGTGTATAACTTTAAACTCATTGTATGCTGATTCAGGAAAACACAGGATTAGAGTTTATCCATTTATTAAAAAAAGGGATTTGGAAGTAAATTAATAATATAAACAAGTTATGAGGGAGAAAATGTTCTACTTAGAGAAACAATCTCTTTTCAATTAAATTAGAAGCAACCATTTACATACCAATTATAATTAAAAAATGAGCCTTATTTATACATTAAATAAGATTTGGCAAGATTTCTACTTGGCAGTGTCTGTATATTAACTTTAATTGCCAGATTCCCTGGGAATGACTGAAACTGTCCCTTTAAAAATAATCTTTATTTTCAGATTATTATGATGCTTCCTCTAATTGGGCTGAATTAATGAGATTTCATCATATCCTTATTAGTGACTCCTAAGTATTTTTATGTTCTTTTACAGGGAAGAAAACTTCTGTCTACACAGATTCTGAAAGCAGTATTTTTCATTGTGAAAATAGTGAGCTCACTATTGGTGGAAAAGTAAAAGTAATTGTTAAATAACTTAGCAGATAAGAGGAAAATAAACTGAGAAATAAGCTTCAAACACTAAGGTTCTATTATTTTAGAAGTTTTCATGGGAGATAAATATTAAAATAATTGATCTGATGGTGACAGAGACTAGAATAATAGTTACAAGCGCCTGGGAAGGGTACTGGGAAGGGGGTTTAAAATGTAGATGGTTAATGGCTGCAAAAATACATAGTTAGATAATTAAATAGAATGAACAATATTTGACAGCACAACAACAGAATTATAACAAACAATAAGTTAGGTTATACTTAAAAAAATAAACGAAAAAGAGAGGAATTGGAATGTTTCTAACACAAAGGATAAATACAGGAACTGATGATATCTCAATTACCCTGATTTCAATAATACACATTGTAATATGCCTGTATCAAAACATCATGTGTCCCTATAATATAGACATGTATTATACATCTATAATAATTAAAATTTAAAGAAATAAATTAAAAAAATAAAACTGAGGTTGTGCTATAATCTAATTCAACAGTATTGTTTGAAAATTTTTTTGTTTGTTTGTTTGTTTTTGGCAGTTTTTGGCCGGGGCTAGGTTTGAACCTGCCCCCTCCGGCATATGGGGCTGGCGCCCTACTCCTTTGAGCCACAGGTGCCACACTAAAAGTTTATTTTTTAACCAATTATTTTGCTGTAGTGAGAGACCACTCTCCTGAATGTAAATAATATATGAATGTCATACTTATCCAAAAAGTCTCATTGCAAATTCAGGAAAGCATTTCAACAGCTTATTCCTTAAATATATGCAATAGCTCATAATCCCCTTAGGAGCCCTGCTGTAACAAAGAGGCTTGTAGCATTCTGAGGTGTTACAATGGGACAGTTATTATATTAAAAAAGATGTATTCTTCCCCTTTCAACTATCTCACTTTGCATAACATCGTTGCCTCGGGGTCAGGAATGAGAACTTGTGATTGAAAAGAAAGTAACTTGGGAATGGCCTGTCAGTCACATCATTTTTTGAATAATAATAATGGTGATAATGATAAATACATATTTTAGAACACTTCTCTTTCTAAAGTTCAAGGCATGTATGAAGGTCAAGAACAGAGAATCACATCCTTATTCCTTTTCTCTAATAACAGACCATCATGGTGTAATGTGGAAAATGTTTTTTATTAATGCATAAAAGGGCACTTTCCCAACCACTGACAATAGGTTTGTATGTGCTGTGTGCTGTGTACCATCCCCAGAGTGCCTTCTTATCTGAAAAGCCCAAACACTACAGGCCATCTGGAATCTATTTGCATTCATGCATATGTGGGGGGGGGGGTTATTGTTGTTGTTGTTGGCTTTTTTGTGTGTGTGAGGAGATATTTGGTATAAACCAATAAAAGAGTCTCTAAATATGCCCAGAATGATAACATGTAAATCAACCAGGGAAGTTTATTGAAAGCACTTTAAAGAAATACATTTTTCCCAGACATACATTACAATATGTTCGATTCAACAGAGATGAGTTCAAGGTGAAGCCAAAGACAGCCTTAAAAATAAAAATGTTCAGTTTTAAATAGATAAAATTTAGGTGGATATTTACAGTATGTTTATAATTTAAGTTAAATATATACTTATCCTATATAAGTTAATCATGAAATTGGGTTCTTTATTAATCAATTATAAGTGAAGGACTTTCTTTTCATATTGAAAAATAAAAGTTATAGTTCTAAGGACTCTTTACTTCTAATTTTGAATGAGCATATAAATGCTAATTCTAAGTGATAATATGTGTTATATCTACTATAAAGAAAGTGTTGAATCATAAATTACATTTTGTCATAAACAGTTGGCTTTATCAACCACTTTTATAATTATTAATCTGCTAATACTGTCCTCATCGATCTATTTAACATTAACTTAACCAATTTTTTGTTTCAAGGACAGATCACTAAAAAATAAGTATATATAACTTATTTCAAAGTTGAAAAAGGCAATTTATATATATATATATGTATATATATAATTTATTTTATAACACCACTATTTTAATTTGAACTAGTATAGAAATTGTTATGATAAGTATTCAAATGTTTTTATGCATTGAAAAGAATTATGTTCAATTAAATTTTCATATGTCTTAGTCCAAATTATCTAGAAAACAGAACCTATAATGCATAAAAGGGCACTTTTCCCTATTACTGACAATAGCATATTTTTATGATAAAATCCTAAGTGGAAGTATTTAATGGGTATAGTCTAGGATAGTGAGAGTGTGAGGATAATGTTATGGGCAGGAAAGAATGAAAAACAAACATATGGTGATATGTTACCAAGCTGGCAGCTGCTTGGTGAAGAGCAAAGACTTGTCACTGAGCTATGTGGGATGGAAACTCTCTCCTGAGACTCTAAGTCATGTCTAGTTAGGGTGAGCAAGAAGAGGAAATTTCTCTGATAACACCCTTTCGCTACCTGTCCTCCCTTAGTCCAAGTATATACTATCCAGAGTTTACTTTGCCACACTTCTGAGAAGTCACTCCTGGTTTCTTTGGCAACTACTTGGGTATGTTGGCCCTCTGCCTTAAAAAATATGATGCTAGATATGAATAAATATTTAATTGAAGAAGCCAAAGATTCTAGGTATTGGTTTTGAGAAGAGTTAAAGAATTTCAAAGGACTACATAGATTTGGTCCCTGTGGGAATTGCTTGGGGTTAAGCAAGTGGTCAGGACCCCAAGCAACAAGTAAGATTTAGAAAATATGATACAACACAGAATAAACACTTGATATGGTCCATTCTTCATGGGTGTATGAAGATATACCTACGTATTCAGGTATGCCTACATTCCACTTGTGTGTCTGTAAATCTGAGTTGTGTACTGAAACTCAGTTATATAAATTATTTAACATGAAATATATATATATATATATATATATATATATATATATATATATATATATATGTGATGGTATACATACATATAACCAATTGTAAAAGTACAAGTTAAATCAGGGCAGAGTCTTTGAGGAAATAATATTAATTTACAAACATTAATCAAGAACTGAAAATAGAACTACCATATGATCCAGCAATCTCACGTCTGGGTATCTACCCAAACCAAATGAAAGCAATATATGTATTAAAAGTATACCCGCACTTACATGTTTATCACAGTGCTATTTATAATAGCAAAGATAAGGCGTTAGCCCATGTGTCCATCAATGGAGTACTGATGAATACTCCATTGTATTCAATGGTATATAAATGTGGTATATATCCATCATGAAATACTATTTTCCTATAAAAAAGAATAAAAATCATGTCTTCTTCAGTGACATGGATGGAACTGGAGGCCATTATCTTAAATAAAACAACTCAGATAAAGAATAAAAAATGCTATATGTTCTTACTTGTAGTGAGAGATACATGTGTAAACATGGAAGCAGAATACGGAACTACAGACAACAAAGACTGCAAGGAATGGGGGGAAATGATGGGAGGTTGCTTGGTGGACATTGCTTCAGTGATATAAGCCCCAACACTCTGATTTACTGCAATGCAACGTATCAATGTAACAAAATTGAACTCACAGCTTATGGTTATATATGAATAAAAGACAAATAGTAAGAATAATATTTTTTTTTAATCAAAATAAAATAAAAGGTATAGCCTCCATTGATGCAACTTCCTTCATCACATCACTACTCATTCCAGATTTCCGTCATCCTTGGCCAACTGGAAGGGCATACCAGGTAGACATGTGTTATTTATGCCTTCTGGTTCATCCTCAGCATTAATGTTTCTTCTGGATAATTGTTTTCTCCAGAAACTGGGATATTTTCCCTTGCAGAACTTAAAACTGCAAGAAAAGAAATGAAATTGGTACAAGTGACTCGGTGGATTCAACAGCCAGATATGTTATCTTGTTTGAATCCCTTGGTTTCATGATTCTTTTAATCAAACTATGTGAACAAGCCACACTATTTTGTCAAATGGTTCAGTGAATGTCACATTTCCTGGAAGGCAGCATTGCAACTCCACAATGTGTTTCTTCTAAAACTTTCACATGCTGTCAACCTTTCTGTCAGTCCGGTAGTTTCTTGGTGATACGGCATCAGGTAATGTCATGAGGTCCATGTTCCTAAACCCATTCTTCCAACTCTTGGTCTGAATCAACAAGCATGGTATTTTTGATACTATTTTGATACTATAGATCAGTTATTCCAAAAGGCCTCAAATGATGATGCTGTGGTGACAACACAAACAGGAAAAGCATCCCTGTTTGGCATGTATACTAATTTTGGTAAAAATAAATAGTTATACCATTCAGGGTGTAAAGAATCTAATATAATTGGCTAGTCCTTAGGTGGCAGGATTCCCTGTGCAATTTGTCAAGGACTCACAACTTTCTTTCCTGATAGCAAATTAGGCATTCAGGAATGTCAACAGCTAGATGCCTTAGAGAGAAGGATTCCACATTGGTAAAAACAATGCATAGTTCTTATCCTTGTTATTTTTTCCACTCTGTTCATGGGCCCGCTGTAAAATTATTTTTGTGGCAAAGGGGAAAAGCTGCCTAATTTTCACAGCATATGTCTCCTTCTCCACTTACTAGTTATTAACCTCCTCTGTGTGGTTGCTATCCTTTGGCCTTTAGATGCAATAAAAATAGTCACATATTTTATACTTACTAACACAAATCTATTTATATTTCTCTGCATCAGACTCATAAGTTGGTATGTGTATGTTCCAGGATACTTCTCTTCCATATAAAGTAGAAGACCAGTTTTACTGTTGTAACTCTGCATACTAGATGTACATTTCTCTATCTTCATCCTTTGGAACTACCCTGATGTGGCAATAATATGTCAATAACTCATCTCCAGTTAATGCTAACATAAAGCGTTAATTCATTTTTAAATTGAATTTGAATATAATTTCTTTCTTTTTCCTTTATTGTTCATTAGTCATTGTATTGGCCATGATTCTCCAGAAAAACAGCACCAATAGGATGAAAACATTGGTTTTTCCATGGATTGGAACTGGCTTACATAGTTACGGAAGCCAAAAGATCTTCTGCAAGCTGCAGACCTAGGAAGGACGTTGCTTTGTTCAGTTTGAGTCTGAGAGTCTGAGAGCTTGAGAACCAGGAATTTCAATGTCCCAGGGAAGGAGAAATAGAGTATTTCCAGCTCAACCAGAGTAAATGTGCTATTGCTTCTCTTTTTTTTTTTTTTTCCTTTGGGGGCCTTAGTAGATTGGATGATGCCCACCCATATTGGTGAGAGCATATTTTCTTTACAGAGTCTACTGATTTAAATGCAAAATTCTTCTGGGAAAACTCTCAAAGACACCCCAAGAAATAATATTTTATCAGCTATCTGGGCATTCCTTAGCCTGTCAACTTATCTCAGGTTGACACTGTGATAAGTTAATCATCACAGTCATTATGAAGGCTCTGGTATGTATAAAGGAAGAATGTAAGTAAAAGTAAGTGACAAGGAATTTGAGGCACCTTTTCAAATTATTTAGACATTCCTTTCATTACCTACTCAAGACTGGTCCAAAATGTACTATCAGTAAAGAAAACAAGAATAAGATTTTTCAGGAGGTGATAATGGATAAGTTGCCTAAAGATAATATTTTATTATTATTATTATTTGGGATTCATGGAGGGTATAAAGACTTAGGTTAAAGTGATTGTGTTTGTTAGATAGATAAAGTCCGTCTTGTAAGAGTGCCAGCCCCCAAGAGGTGTACCATACATTATGACCCCCCCATCCACCCTCCCTCCTGTCCTCTCCCCAATCCCTCATTACCCTACACCACCCCTTGTATTAGCTCATATACTGCCTTCATATTAGAATGGAGTACCTGGGATTCTTGCTTCTTCATTCTTGTGATGCTATACTAAGCAGGAATGTATTCCAACTCAAGCAAGGTTAATACAAAAGATGTAAAGTTTTCATCTTTTTTAATGGCTGATTAGTATTTCGTGGTATACATATACCATAGCTTGTTAATTCATTCCTGGGTTGGTGGGCATTTAGGTTATTTCCACATTTTTTGGCAATTGTAAATTTAGCTGCAATAAACAGTCTAGTGCAGGGGTGGCAAACACGCGGCTAGAGCCGCATGCGGCTCCTGGCTAAAATGAATTTCGGCTCTTTGCCTCTTATCATTATTTTGTATACTGTGGCTCTTTGCCAAGTTTGGATTTTGTTATGCTGCTTCTGAGGAGGGACCTCTGAGGAGCGATCTCCGAGCACATAGTCGAACTTGCTCGCCACCCCTGCTCTATGATATTCTGCTGCTGAGCAATTGAAAGGGCTTGAAGTCTAGGCTAAGTCTGGGGACAGTGGGAGTTGTCAAAGGTTCTAAGCACAGTCAGAGTGAGTTTCACATGCAAACGGAGGGCTGTGGAAACAGCTCCCTTTCCTTCCACGGGGTGGGGGAGGAGATGAGGGGCTTGCCATTTTATAGCCCCAGCAATCCCCTGAGCAGCTGCTGTCCTTTAGCCAGACAATGGTTTTTTTCCCGGCTCCTCCATCACAGGCGGCTGGGCCCTCTGATCCCAGGAGCTGATGTCTAATGCTCTGCAGATTACGCTGATGGTGGAGGCAGGCCGGGGAGGATGCCAGCAGCATGACCACAGGCCATCCTGTGCCAATCAGATGGCGCCAGCAGCCCAGTGATGAAGTCTGTAGGATGGGGGCCCTGCAGTGGAAACTCCCCAGATGAACTTGGGGAGTTCTCCACTTACCAATCTCCTGCTGTTTATCTTCCTTTTTGGCCCATCCCCATCAGGATTTGGGTGTTTGTTTTAAAGATTCAGGATTTGGGATCTGAAAGAGCCAGCGATGTAGCAAGGAGTTACACTTGTAAATGTTGCAATCAAACAGATGAGGGTTCAAACCTCAGCCCTATAGCCTGTGGCCTTTAGTAAATCAGTTTTCTGTTTACAAAAATGGGGACAAGAAGAAAATCTACCTCAAACGAAATGATGCACCAGAAAACTTTAGCATAATGTCTGCCACATGGTAAGTCTCCAGAAGTGGTTGACTCTTCCTCCTCGTCCTCCTCACACCACGATCTAGGGAAATCTTGGAGTCTCAGTTTTCTCTTTTGCGTCATGGGGATCAGGACACTTTCCTCTTGTAGCTGTTGTGAGGATTTCAGTGAGAAAGGGATGTAAAGACATATTGTTATCCTCATTTCATAGCTTCTCAGCTGAGCCACATTGCTTAAATTGGACCTCCCCAGCCCAGCCGGCCACCCCTAAACAGGGCATTTCTTTTCCTCCTAACTCCACTGGATGGATATACTGGGGCTTAGGCACCTGGTACCTGCTTTCAGAGCAAAGACCTTGAGCCTTGAGACCTAATCCTTACTAGCTGTGCACCTTGGGCAAATCACTCCAGCTTTGCATCTTAGTTTTTTCTCTGTAAATGGAAGTGATGATACTCACATCATAGCACTGGTGAGAAAAAACACATGTAATCGTGCATGTAAAATACATATACTTTGCCCTGCACATAGTATGTAGTCAAGCAATATTACATATTAGCCATTATTATTACCTCCAACAGTCAACCTTCGCCTAGTACTGAGTAGGTAAAGAGGAGGAGGAAGAGAATTTTCCATAGGGTCCTCCTACTCAGGCAGGGAATGGAAGGGAGAGCTGGTAAAGGACTAACACTGAAATTCTGCCAGAAGCTGGGGATGCTCACATAGACCATCTTATTTTGTCCTCTCAGTAACTCTTGCAAGAATGGAATCATTAACCCCATTTTAATTGAAGCCCCCAGGGGGCATTTAGCTGATTAAGGTCACATGGAGAGGTGGGCTGGGATATGAAGAAATGCTGGGTTGATTCCAGAGTCTTCCTGTCTGGCTGTGAAGCTACCTGCAGAGGTGGGGCTGGGTGGGGCTGGGTCTATGATCATGATTCAGGTAAGAGTCAGCTCCGGTTTTCCAATAGTGGGTGGAGCACAGCAGGGGTGAGACCTCTCAAGGGACATTAAAATCTAGGCCCTGGTTGGGGAGGGCAGGAAGTTGAGAGGTAAGCATGGAAAGAAACCCTACCCTTTGTCACCAGTGGGGTGTAGGGCAAGACGGGTCTTTACTGCCTCAGCTGGGAGGGGCTCAGAGACTGGGGTGGAGCTGGATCTGTGGGGATGTTGGGGGTGCTGACCTATGGGCCCAGCGGAGGAAAGCAGGCAAACTGAGGCAGGCACTGACACTTTGGCTGACAGTACAACCGGGTGTGGCCCTGGTGTGGGAAGGCATAGGCGCTTCCTCGGGGAAAGAGGAGGAGGGGGCATCTCAGGGAGCTGCCCTTGCCCAGTGAGTGGAAGCTCACTATCCTGAGGATTAGGAACTTTCCCTAGAAATTTAGGCCAGGAGCTTTGCAGCAGAGAGACAGGGAAATGTGGCCCTGTCCTGTAGATCCTTCTCCAGGGCTAGGACTTTTTCCAGGGCTAGACCAGACCTCTCACCTGTGTGTGCTGGACCCCTTTCCTGGGGTGGATCAAACATAAGAAGAACAAATCCAGACTGCACGACCCCAGCCAGCTCCCCTTCCCTGGATCTTAATTATCATCAGCATCATGCCAGGAACCCAGGTGTCCTCTGCACCTCTCTTCCCCTCAGTTTCAGTGCTAATTGGCCACTAAGTCTTTGCACTTTTGCCACCATTTCTCTCGCCTAAGTCCTCTCTAAACTATCTTCAAGGTCTGCCACTGTCCCTAGAGGGCTGCTCTGGTGTCCTGCCTGCTGCTCACCCTCCATCCTCTCCTTCATTGTGTCCACCTTGAGATCCACAGTGCTGGTCACAGAACCTGACCACAGTGGGGTCCTCACTGTGTTCCGCTGGAATTGGACCAGCCTTCAGAGGCCATCTGATCTGCTCATTCTATTGTTCAATGGAGAAACAGAGGCACAGAGAGGCCCCCAAACTTGTCAAGGTCATACCATGGCAGAAGTGAGACTTGAACTCAGTTCTCCCAATTCCCAGGTGAAAGCTTTTTCTTGCCAATGCCAGGGCTGCTCAAGTGTTTATTGTCTTGGGTGAGGACGGGTGGCTTGAGAGTAAAGAGTCAGCACAAGGTAGGAGTGTGGTAACTTGCTGGGCACAGGGCCCCAAAGGAGGGAGGGCCTGGGAGTGGGAGGCAGAACCTCATTCAAGTCCTCGCCTTTCTTCATTAGCAGAAAGGTCCCCTTTTCTTTGGGCAATTGGACTCCCTAAATCTCCCTGACCTGTCAATTTTGCTGATAATCCCATCTCCTTGCTCTCTCTGGGTAGGTTCACAAGGTCCCCATCTGAGGTAGTAGGGAAGGCTGAAGCCTCTCCTAGCATCCCCAAGGCCCCAGGCCTTCTACCTGTCCCATACCTCTCGAGGTCTGTCCTGGCTTGCTCTGTCTCCCTAGAGCAGCTGGCCTTTGTCTCAGTGGAGCATCTTGGGTGGGGAGGAGGAAGGGCTCCCGAGCAGGTCTCACCTTTTTCACTTGGCATAAGTTCCTACCCTGTACTCAGGGACCCTTAGGAGGCCTTCCCCACTGCAGGCCCCGCAGGATGGCTGGTGTGCTAAGGACATGGAGGGAGAGGACTGTGGGGACTCTGTATGACCTTGGACCTGAACCTTCCCCCTTCTAGGTTTCCCAGCTGTCAAAAAGGGGAGCTGGATGTGGGAGTCTGTAAAGTCCAGCTAGAACACCAACCTGGGCCAGCCCTGGGGTCTGAATTAGGAGAGCTTTGAAAACGTTTCCTGATAACGGAGCACCGCACAGGGAGATATGTGTATTAGCTCTTTCAGCCATCCTTGGATTTTTGTTATTATGCTCATTTTATAGAGGAGAATGCTGAGGACCAGAGAGGATGGATATCTTGTCCAAGGTGATGTAGCTGGTAAGCTGTGGAGTCTGGATTGAACTCAAGTCTCCGGGACTCGGAGCTTGTGCTTTCATTTCTGGCAGAGTCCTGTGGCCTTAGAGGGCAGAACCCAATCTTGGGGGGAAGTAAGTCCCGGCCGGCGGATCTGCCTGGGGAGCAGAGATTCCCGTTCAGGAGCCCTGCCTCGGCCGGGTTGCCCTGCTCTACTCTAGCCCACTCTCTTCTCTGCGAGACCGAGGACGTGGTTCCCAGGAGCCGCTTCCACTCTCGGTTCTGTCCCCAAGCCCTGCGTTCTGTCCCTCGGCGCTTGCGCATCATCTTTGAGCCTCACTTTCTTATGTATTAAATGGACCCATTTCTGGTGCCACAGGGCTTTAGAAGCTCAGGAGCTTCAAGGATCTCGGGGGAAAGCCGCCTTAGCGCTAATCATGCAGTAATTAATAAAGGGTCTTGGCTGGGGCGGGAGCAGAGGAAGTGAGCGGGCGGCGGCCGAGGTGACAGCTGAAGGGAAGGGCAGGGGTGGAGCCGGAGAAGGGTGGGAGGCAGAGGGCGGGAGCTCCCAGGCAGAGTTAGGGACGTACCCAAGGAGCCTGCGGTCCGCTTCCCGCACCCATCAGCGGCCCGCGCCATGAGCCGTGAGTCCGACCCCGCTGTCCCCGCGCACCCAGGAATCTTCTTGGCCTCCTGGCGGAGCCTTGAATGCCAGGCTCAGCCCCGGGTCTCTCTCCTCTGCAGGGAGAAGTCTTTCGCTCAGGTTCTCGCTGTTCCTACTCCTGTTGCCGCCGTCCCCGGTCCTGCCCTCGGACTCCGGGGCGCCCAGGCCAGGTAAGCGGTCCTTCTAGCCCACCGGCACCCCCTTGCTCCCTCCGCCTCTCCCCTCCAGCTGGCCCTGGGACAGGGGAGTGGGACTCTCTCAAGACCCCGCGGGGTGGCCTTGGCTTACGGGCTGCCAGGGTCTGTTCTGGAAAACCGCAGAATGGGATCTGGTGCCAGCCGGAGAGGGGAGCACCCCGCGGCATCCCCTCACCTGCTCCCTAGCTGTCCAAACAGCCTCCGCTCCCCAACAACCCCGCTGTTTCCTGTGGGGGCCTCTTTGGGAGGAAGTGCAGGCGCCCGGGGAAAGCCGGCTGGTGAGCGAGTTCCCGTTCTCCAGCCTCTCACTATCTGGGAACACGTCCTGATTCGCAGCCTGGGTGAAGCCCTCGGGTATGCCAGCCATCGGGGCAGACGGGAGATGGAAGTACATTTATAGAGCCCAGTTGCTTCTTTGGGGGTTAATCCTCACCTATGACGTCCGCCTTGAGCAGATGAGAAAACTGAGGCTCAGCAGGTGTGATGAGGCCCCCACCCCGTGCTCACACAGGCTCAGGATTTAAACTCAGGTATCTGACTGACGCCAGATGCTTTACAAGTTCTTTGGATGGAAAGCTCCCTGTACTCATACCCACAGGGGACCCTGGGCCTCTTTGGTCTCATCTTCCAGAGGTCAGTGGGGAAATTCCACACCTCTGTCCTCCACGCAAGTACCAGGTGAAGGAATCCAGCAGGTCCCCCAGCCAACCTTCCTCCCCCAATTTGTTGCTTCTCTGTGTGTGTGCTCCTGCATGCCCAGCCTGGTCGCAGCTTCCTCCACCACCTGGTGGGGTGACCCACCCCTCTCTGGGTTCCCATCTCCTATCTCCCATCTTTAAGAGGCCAAGAGAGGGTAGGAGGAGGCAGAGGGAATCTTGGGCTCCGGATGCTCCAGGAATTTGGCGCTCAGAGGAGGGAGGAAAGATATCTATGTGGACTTCAGATCACACCAAGTTTCCTAGAGGAGAGGATGTGAGTGGGTGGCATTTGGGGAAGCCATGGAGAGGATGGAGGGAAGTCTAGGAAAGGGTTTGGGCTGGGAAAGAGGAGTAAGAGTCATGTGCCCAGCACTCTACAGTTTACAGAGGCAGCTGTGGGCACCCATTTCTTTGGCCCTGCAAGGAAGATGTGTTAGACCCACTCTACAGAAGGGGACTCTGAGGCTCAGGGGAGGAGAACTCATTTTTCTGAAATCTGGCAGTGAGTTGGTAGCTAAGCTAGGGCTGAACAGGCTGCCTCAATCACCCATCTTATCAGTCTCTGATAAGCCCAGCACTTCCTTTGAGGCCCCATCTGGCCCCAGCGAGGCCCCCTGGGGTGCACATGGCCCAGCCCCACCTTTATTTATTTATTTATTTTGCCTATTCTTTACAAACAATGAACCATGGTCATGCCATTTTTGTTTTGGCCTTTTCACTTATTTTGATTTAATAAATGTTGAAACAATATTTTTTTTTCACTCCCGAGGGCTTGCTTTATGCCAGGCTTTGGCTGGGGCCTGGAGACACAGAGTTGGGAGGAGCTTACAGTCTGATTGAGGTGGAGACAGAAATGCCAACACACTGTCATCCAAGGGAAAGCACAGGAGTGTGCAGGACTTAGGGAGGGAGCAGCTGCTTCTTGGAGTGAGGAATAATTGAGGGAGGCTTCTTGACTGGTGTGTCATTTGAACTAGACCTTGAAAGGGGTGGTGGATGTGAGAGACTTAGCTATGAAACACCATAGGGTAGTTGGAAGCAGGCAAATGAGGATGGACAGATGACTTTGGGACAAGACGGGAGGCTGAAATTGCAGTAAGAAGTGTCCTGCAAGGATCAAGGAAAGGAAGGGTGACAAGAGGAGTGCAGAGGCAGAAGATCAGGGCTGCCTTCATCCTCCCAATGCTGCAAGTGCACTGAGGCCCAAGCTGCTTGGGCATCTGCCCCAGGAAGCAGCAGCTTGTTTTTGCCCCCAGTGAGGGAGCAAAAGAGACAGGAGATGAAGAGATGAGGGCTGCAGACTCACCTGAGAGGGCAGGTGGAGGTGAGCTTGTTGCTTCTGCCTCTCAGGTGGGGGCAAGTCTCTGCCAGGGGATCCTTAATGCTCAAGTTCTTCCTTTCTAGCCCCTGGGCTTGGCTTAGTGTGAGCTCCCTAACTAGGGGTAGGACATGACCAGCCTGCTGAGCAGAGCTGCCTGCCAGGCAGAGGAGCCAGGGAATCAGCTGTGCCAAGGTCTCCCTGCCTCCTGTCCCCACTTATCTCCAGTGCCAGCTGGGTGTGTGGGCCAGGAAGAGGCTTCCTCTCCAGCTGCCTGGGCCTGGTGTACTGGTGCTGGGTGTGGGGAATGGGGCCTGGCCCTGGCTAGTCAGGGCCCCTTTTTTCTCTTTGGCTTCCAGGTCCGTGGAGCATCTCTAAATATTATTCTTAGGGGATCTGGGTCTAGCCTTCTTACTGGGCCCTCTTGCAGGCTGCTGCCACAACATCCTGGAGCACTCGGTATTCTGCACCTGTGCTATCCCCTAGTCACGCCCAGCCTGGGCCTGGAGCCCTGACTCTCAGGCTGAGGGATGTTTCCTTGCCTAAATCCTTGGAAAGGGTCTGGAGCCAGGCAGTCCTGGATAGTCCTTGTCTGGGAACGGGGACTGACTGCTTGGCCTTGGGTCCCATGTGTCTCGTGTGCGGTATAGGTGTGCTGCTTGTTCCTACCTCTGGGTGTCTTGAGGATTCAGTGACAGCAAGTTGTAAAGTCCTTTGCTGACGGGGCGGGGTAGGCATATTGGCATAAATAACAGAGATGGGTAGACTGGCTCCAGACAGCCTGGAGAAGGGGGCAGGTGGCAGAATGGAAGGCCTCCTTCGAGCCTGCCTGCTCCACTCCCTTCCCTGGATACAGGAAAATGAGGCCCCAAGGGTGGGAGGGGTTTGCCCAAGGACACACAGCCAATCAAAGTAGCCATTCTCTTCCTCAGCACCTGCTCGGTGCCTGGCCCTGTGCTGTCTGTGGGGATGCGAGATGAATTAGACTCAGTGCCTGCATCTCCCCAGTTCTTTCTTAATGCAGGATTCCTCCACTGAGCACAGAACTGAGGTGGCATGAAAGCAAGCAGCCCTGAAGTTAGACTGAAGGAAGGTGTTCCAGTATAAATAGTTCTCGGAGGTCGGGTTGTGGCAGGAGATGGTGATCCCTCTGGCTCTGGGGTCCTCATTTCATCTGTTCAGGATTTTCAAGGTTCACCTTGAAGACATAGTGACAATCCTACCTCACCTGGGGCTCTTCCCAGCCTGTGGATCAAAGCGACTCTCTCTTCCCATCTCCTCCCCAAATCTAGGCCTGGGCTCTGTAAGGGAGGAGAAGGGGGTTTAAGTCTTGGCTCTGCAGCTTCAAAGCAGTGGAGTCCAATCACGTCTGCTGCCTGCTGTGTCAATGCGGAGCCTCAGCTGCCTCTCCTGTCTCTCCTTGGGCAGGCTGGGCAGACAGATGAGCAGTAGACATGTGAGGTCATAGACTTGGTAGGCGAGAGCCCAGGCTTCCCCAGCCTCACTGTGTCAGGCCGGCCATGTCAAAAAGCAGCCAGTCTCCTCTCAGTCCACCCTGACACCCTGGGGCCCCAGCGACTGCTGCTGTCCTTGCTGGGAGAACTTGCTCTGCCCAGGGACAGCTGGTGTTTATGGAAAGAGCATGGGGGAGGAGGGAGGGAAAGCTGGATAGCTGGCCTGGTGGGGAGGGGCTGCCACTGGGAGCTCAGCCTTTCTTGGCAGGAGGGGGATGTGGGCAGCAGCTTCAGGTCCACAGTTATGGTTCTTCTGCCTGTCTGGTCGGACTCTGGCTGAATATAGCCGGGGGCCTCAGCACTGCTGAAGGCTGGGGGTGGCCAGTCTCCTCTCTTTATTTTATTTATTCCACAAATGTTCATTAAGCTCTGGCCACCACATCTGGATCTGGGACCCAGGCTAAGCCCCAGCTATGTGTACAGACTGTGTCAGGGAAGGTACGGTGCCCCTTCTCTGGGTAGCCTGTAGTGGAGAAGAACAGGTTGAATTGGAACCCGGGAGGCAGACGGGGAGAGTGGGAAGAGTGTGGACATTCACAGGAAGCTGTCTGGGGGAGGCAAGACATGCTCTCAGTTGAGAGGGTCAGGTGGATTTGGAGGAATTTATCAAGGAGGAGCCACAGCCCTGCAGGCTTAGGGCCAAGGGGAGGGGCTGCCACAGCATGTTTGGGCTGGAGGCACTGCTGGAGAGCCTCTTAGATCCCTGCCATGGTGGAGATGGAGCAGGCCTGGGCCTTTAGCAGCTCCTGTGCCCTCTGAGGGGGTAGGATTGGGCCTTGTGTGCCAGAGTGGAAAGCTGGGCACTGGGAGCACAGGGGATCTTGGGCCGACATGAGTTAGCTATGAGCAGAATGTCCTGAGCAGGAGGGAGAAAGGTGAAACCTCTCAGCAGGGGAGAGGAGTCCTTCCCTGGAGGGACCATATCCCTGAGCAAGCTGAGGAGTCATCTTGAGGTCATTCAGCTGTTCTGGGCCTGTGGCCGTGGAGGGGGGAGGCTGGGGTCTGTCTGTGGCAGCCTGATAAGGCCTTTTTGTTCAGCCTTCTTCCCATTAGCCCCACCCCCCCAACCCCTGCTGGGGCCACACAGTTGCTATTGTTGGGGCTGTGTCTATGGCTTAAGCAAAACTATTTGCATGATGGGGGGGGGAGGCATAGGTGCTGTGCCAGGAGAACTGTGCTGCCCAGGCCACGCCCTATGGTGTGAAGTGAGGGACTGAGATGGGGGTGGGGTGGGTATAGGCCTTGCCCAGCGTCATGGCCTCTGATCACAGCACCTTGGGATGACTGTGCCTGTCATTCTAGGTTGTTCCCGCCTATTGCTACCCTCTTGACCCCCAATAATCAGTTGCACAAAGAATAAAAGTTCCCTGTGATGTTGGCTCTGAGCCCAGATAAGGAAGTGTGTTTGCAGAAGGGAGCCTGCTATTTTCTGTATAAGGCCAGGGAAGGTTCCTCCTGCTTGGAGCCAGGAGTCCTGGGTCTGCCCTGCTCTATTCTGTTCCCTTGGCCAAGTTGCCACCTCTCCTTGAGCCTCAGTGCCTGAGCATTGAGAGGTACTCTGCATGGGGTGGGGGTGGATCCGAATGAGCCTTAGAGTCTCTAACTTTGCTGCTGAAGATTTGCTCAGGTAGTGTAGATTTGAGTTGGGGGTGGTGGTAGTCAGATGGTCAGATGCAGGGAGGGACTTCCTTGTGGGGCTTCTCCAGGAGGCAGGAAGGTGAGGACAGAATCTCCCCTGGAGATTCTTCTTGTCTCCCTTGTTTCCTTGGTCCATAAACTTGCTCGGGATTGTAGAGCCTGGATCTACCTGGACTCGGTCTGGGCCTATCAGGAATGGGGTTGGAGGCAGCAGAAACTCTAGATTCCCTGCCTTCCCTCACTCCCACACCCTCTTACATGGGGTGGGGGGTAGGTGCTGGTGCCTGGGGTAGGTGCTGCTGTCCAGGCCACACCCTATGTTCTTGAAAACTTATTTCCTTGGACTTGGTTATTAAGTCTATGGGGGTGGTGTCAAAGTGAGGGGATGGGCATTGGGTCTGGTATGACTTGCTGGTGACCTGTCTGGTTTTTGCTCTTTCTAGCCTCAGTTTCCCCATCTTCAAAGTAGGCATTATGATACCTGCTTCTCCCTCCCTTCTGCAGAAATGGAGGGATGATGGGAGGTCTCATTTTCCCAGTACGCAGGTGCTCAGAGCTTGGGGGCTGGTCTGGGAGGATCTGCTTCCCAATCCTCATTTCTTTTCTGAACCCACCGGCCTGCACTTGCTGCTGGGCTCTGACTAGGCAGAAAGTGACTGCTCTGGAGGCTTGTGGCTGCCTCTTATCAGCTGATTCCTAGCCCTCAGTGTCACAGCCTGGGGGCTGGACTCTTCCCCTGTTCCTCATTGGTGGTGGTAGGGAGTAAGGGGGACTTCTCCTGGGGGTATGATGTGGGCTAGGCTAGAGATCAGAGCAGGGCCTGGAAAATGCTAGGGCCCGGAGCTTTATGTTTATGGCTGTGGGAACAGGGAGGACTCTTAGGAGAGAGTTGCTCAGTGGTTTAGAACAGAGCTGGGACTTGAATACATGCCTCTGGTCCCTCATTTGCCTACTAGGGCTAGGTGGGATCAGGAGGCCACCCTAGTGTGGTCTCTGATCCCTGTTTCTCACCCACAGTGAACCCCTGTTGTTACTACCCATGCCAGCACCAGGGCATCTGTGTCCGCTTCGGCCTTGACAGCTACCAGTGTGACTGCACCCGTACGGGCTATTCCGGCCCCAACTGCACCATCCGTGAGCCAGGCCTCCAGCCCCTGCTCCTTCTCTCCTGGGCCTCCTGTTCCCCTGGTGTCCTCTTCTCAGACCCCACAGGGCCATGGCCCCATTCTTCTTCCTTGTCTGATTTTGTCCCTCTCCCTAACCTGGCTCCAGCATGAGTTCTTGCTCCTGGTCCACCCTCACCTCCTGGTTCTGGGCTCTGTGGTCAGTCTTCATACCTCTCCTGGGCCCTATCCTCATGCCTGGCTCTGGCTGTATTGTGTGCATCACTTCCAAGCTTCCATCTGTACCCCCTGCCCCATGGGAGCCACCCTGTTCCATCCTGGTCCTGGTCCTCAGTCCCCATCTTCTACTCTGGAGTCCTTCACTGAGTGGCTTCCACTGCCCCTGCAGCTGAGCTGTGGACCTGGCTCCGGAATACATTGCGGCCCAGTCCCTCTTTTGTCCACTTCCTGCTCACTCATGGGCACTGGTTCTGGGAGTTTGTCAATTCCACCTTCATCCGAGACCTGCTTATGCGCCTGGTACTTACAGGTGGGTATGGGGCAGGGCCCTCCTAATCTGGTAGCAAAAGTCCTGCCAATTCTTGAGATTCTTGGCATCTCATAAGGGCAGTGGGTGGGGAGGGTCTATGATGCCAGATAAAACAAGCCCCAGTCCAAGAGGAGGTGGGGAAGGGAGTGGAACTGGGGTGGGAACACCCTCATCACCATTATTTTTGCTCTCTGCAGTGCGTTCCAACCTTATCCCTAGCCCCCCCACCTACAACTTAGCACATGATTACATCAGCTGGGAGTCCTTTTCCAATGTGAGCTATTACACCCGCATTCTGCCTTCTGTGCCCGAAGACTGTCCCACACCCATGGGAACCAAAGGTAATGGGGCTAAGTTGAGTGGCTGGGCTTGGGGGTCACAATAGGTGTTCAGTTCTCCTCTTTGGGAAAAGCAGACAGGAGAACGATTGCTAATTCATTCCACAGATCGATAAACAAAGGCATGACATATGGCATACTCAGAATGAGGGCTAAGGACAGGAAAGGGCAGTGAAGGGTCTTGTCTGAGGTCACTTAGAGAGTCAGAAGCAGAGTCAGATTAATATCTCCTTAGTTTCAAGGTGTCTTGTGGGGTAGGAGTGACTTTGACTTAATATTTGAAATGTAGGAAGGAATGGGTATTAATTCTGTTCAGTTCTTTCCTTAATGTAAATAGTTTTACATGCTTTACTAGTGTAAGGTACAAATAAGGTCACATTTTTTTCTTTCATTACTCAAGACTCCACTTGGCCTCATTGGCAAGGGCCTTCCTCCTAAGGCCTTCTTCTCATTTCACCTCTGTCCAAAAACCTGGGGGTTACTCTGTTCAGACCCTTCAGTTCAGCTTCAAGTACAGAGATGACAGGAGTCTCCACTACTGCCATACTTCACTTCCTGCCACATGGTGTGTGGTTGCACACTGGTATTGTGCAGCCATGTGTTCGAGTGATTTTGCAGGCTCAGACCCTTGCATATGTATTCATGTCCCTGCTTGGGTCTTGAGAGCACTACTCTGGTAGTTTTCACTCACAGGTCAGCAACTATTCCCAAAGCATGACCATTCTACTTAGGTTAGATGGATCTTGTCAACATTTTACTGGGATTGATCCTTGCCCAATGTCAATGAGTGATGATTCCAAATTATGGGGTACAAATCACTTCCCCTAAATTAAGTCTTGGTAGTTCTTTTTGGAGTGCTTGGTATCTTTTCCTGCCAGAGGAACTTCATCGGCCATCTCAATGTAAAGAATTTCTATTGATCTTGAACCTTCAACATTGGGCCTCACATGAGGTATTGTGAAGGGATGACTTTACTAGAATTCACCATTCTACTATTCCTTTCTGTGGGGCCTTGGACACCAACTCATCTGACATTGACATACTTAAGGAATTCTTATTCCTTTTATTTCAGGTTAATGTGAAGGTACAAACAACTAGGTTAGAATATTTGCATTTGTTAGGTAAAGTCCCTCTTGTAGTTGTGTCCTGCACCCAGAAGGTATGCCATACACCCTTACATTATCCCCATTACGTGGGAGGACACCAATACCTTTCCCCTCCTTTGTTCCCACTCTCCCCAACTTGAATTGAATTGAGTTTTTCTCTTATGTAGGTGTGTATTAGATCATCTTCTGGCTTCATATTAGTATTGAGTATGTTGAATATTTGCTTTTCCATTCTTGTGACACTTTACTAAGAAGTATGTGTTTCAACTCCACCCATGTTAATACAAACTGTGTAAAATCTCTATCTTTTTTATGGCTGAATAGTATTCCATGCTATAGATATACCACAGTTTGTTAATCCATTCCTGGGTTATGGACATTTAAGTTGTTTCCACACCTTGGTGATTATAAATTGAGCTGTGATAAACAATATAGTGCAAATGTCCTTATGATAAAATACAATTTTTTCTTTTCGGTAGATGTCTAGTAATGGGATTGTGGGATCAAATGGGAGCTATAATTCAAGTTCTTTGAGAATTCTACATACTTCTTTCTAAAGAGGCTGTATGAATTCACAGTCCCACTAACAGTGTAAAAGTGATCCCTTCTCTCCACATCCACACCGGCATCTCCAACTTTGGGACTTGGTGATGTGGGCTATTCTCACTGGTATAGAATATTTATTCTTATAATGACAGACACCAGCTTCAAGATGACTTGTTTCCTTTATCTCAGACATAGAGAGACTGGTATCATTTAAAATAGGTTAGCAAACTATGGCCTGGTGAGCAAATCCCACCCATCCCTGTTTTTATAAATAAAGTTTTATTAGAACACAATCACACTCATTAGGATGTGTATTGTCTATAGCTTCTTTCCTACTACAACAGCAAAACTGAACAGATGTGATAGAGACCACTTAGTCTTTAAAATATTTTCTATCTTCAAAGTCTAAAATATTTTCTATCTTCTTATAAGAAAAGTTTGTTAACCCTAGATTTGAAAGATTCTACCAACTGGTTCTCTGCAATGCTTATACTATCTGTTGCAATCCTCAAATCCACTATATAAAATGAATATCATTTGCCCTGATTTAAAGATGAGGAGAAGAGACAACTTATCTATATTCACACAGTTAGTAAATGCTGTAGTCAGGTGCAAACACAGGCTACCTTATCCTTGGCCAGGGTATCTATTTTTTTTTTTTTTTTTTTTTTTTTGTCTTTTGGTTAATTTTTTTGTTATGGAAAGATTGCAAATATACACAAAAGTTGAGAGAAAAGTACAATGAACTTGTACCCATCTCCTAGTTTCAACACTTACCCACTATTTGCCAATCTTACTCTATTTTTAAAAAGTATTTTAAAGCAAATTTCAAATAATATTCTTCTTAGTAAAGTATCTCAGGAATGAGAAAAAAAAAATCCAATGTACTCAGTATTACTACAAAACCAATTTATAATCACTCACACTTTCATATGAGAATGAATCACAACTATAGTCCAGCATGAAGGAAGGCAGGGGAGGGGGACAGGCAGGGAAGGGACAGGAAGGGAGGGGGGTGGTTTGATAGAGGGAGGGTTAATGGTGGGACCACACCTATGGAGCTTATTGCAAGGGTACAAGTCAAATCTATCAAGTATTGAACACAAATGTCTTAACGCCATGATTAAGTAAATGAGGTGAAAGCTATGTTAATTAGTAGGATGTAAGCACTCCAATTTGTACAAATAATCAACATATGGAATCCCACAAAGGCATAAATGTATTCATGATCTATGTATATATGACTTAATAAAAAATAAATAAATTTCAAACAGAAAAAAAAATTTCAAATATCATGCTGTTTAACCTGTAAATACTTCTAGGTTCGAGGATCTTTTGGTAGAGAGGGGGCTAAATTTTGGTAGTGGGAGATGGTCCCGAGGAGGCTGATCTGGGCTTCCTGCTTGGGATAGTTTGCTGGGTGAGCTCAGAAATCCCCAGTGCAGGAAAATCCAGGAAGGAGGCAGCTACTGCTATTTCATACCCACCCAAACCAGGGAAGAAGCAGTTGCCAGATGCCCAGCTCCTGAGTCATCGCTTCCTGCTCAGGAGGAAGTTCATACCTGACCCCCAAGGCACGAACCTCATGTTTGCCTTCTTTGCACAACATTTCACTCACCAGTTCTTCAAAACTTCTGGCAAGATGGGTCCTGGATTCACCAAGGCCTTGGGACATGGGGTGAGTACCTAGGAGGGACTCAGGAGTCCTCTGGACCTAACTGAGCACATGCATGTCACTGATAGTGGGTGGGGAGCCAGGTGATCTGAGTGAACTCATCTCTGTCCTTAGGTAGACCTTGGCCACATATATGGAGACAATCTGGAGCGTCAGTATCAGCTACGGCTCTTTAAGGATGGGAAACTCAAGTACCAGGTAATGCTGGGCCTGGGAGTGGTGATATGGGAAGGGTCTCCCATGGCATCCTCTGGCAAAGGAGGCTGGGGGACCCAGCTCATAGCCTAAGAGGGCTGATTCTAGGGGTGGGAGGTGTGTGCCAAGAGGAGAGACAATAAACCCCGGGAGAAAGTGCCAGACACAAGAAACAAACAGGGACCAGGTATGACCTCCCAGGTCTGTGTAGGAAGTGAACATTCATAGTCTGAATTTACTGATTTAATTGTTCCATAACATTTATTGGGCATTATAATATACCTGGCACAGGTGATTGAGCAATGAACATTATAGTTATGGGCCCTGCCTGCCTCAGAGAACCACAGACATAAACTCTAGGATGCTAGTTCTATGAAGCCATCTTGTCTAAACTACCAATGTCTAAGGAGATGTAATATGAGCCACATATGTAATTACAGTTTTCTAGTGGCCATGTTAAATAAGGTAAAAAGAAACAAGTGAAATGGATTTTAATGATATATTTTACTTGATGCAATATGTCCAGAATTTTATGATTTTATCATGTAATCAATAAGAGATTATTAATAAAATATCTCACATTCTTCTTTTCATGCTGAATCTTTGAAATCTGATGTATATTTTATACATTCATTTGGCTGCTAAATTTTCACTGGGGAGATCTAATCTGTATTTAGCTTTCACATAATTTATAGGTGAATGTCCAAGCTGTTCCAAGCATAAACGTTCTCCAATAGCCAAAGTATTGATTTTAAAATTTATTTTACATAGGTTTTACTTAATTTAGATTGAAATAAAATTCAGTTCTTCATTCGCACTAGCTAAATTTCTAGTGCTCAACAGTCACACGTAGCTAGCAGCTACCATATTGGATTGTGCAAATCTAAGCAAACAAAAAAAAAGAAGTTTATTGCTGAATCTTTAGGGCTAAGAACAGTACTTGGCATATGGTTGTCCCTTGGTGTATATTTACTGAATAAATGAAGAAACTGTCATATATTTAGTTACACTTGTGGCAACTGTTCCTGGGGAAGTTATGAATAAGTTGAGAGTTGCATGAAGGATGAGGAGAAGTTAGAGAGGCCAAGTGCAGAAGAAACCTTTCCAAGTAGAGGGTTTAGCAAGTGCAGAGGCTTGGAGGTGGGAGACAGCTCAGAAGAATGGGAGAGTAAGAATGATGGTTGGTGAAGGCAGAGATGTCTGCAGGGATTGCGTTAAGATTCTGATTCTGCCAAAAGTGGCGAGAGGACTTGGAAAGGTTTTAAGCCAGATGTGATGCAAGACGTGGGTTTTGTGGGGAGGACTGTCCTGGCTGCAGGGTAGGAACTGGAGTGTCTGGGGGGCAGGAGTGGACACAGGGAGCCCAGTTAGGGACAGAAATCTGGGTGGAAGATGAGCATTGGTTGCTCAAGGTTGGTGGTAGAAAAGATGGAGAGCAGGAGACTGATTTTAAGGGAGGTTTAGCTGTGGTTGAGTAGGACCAGCAGCTGGAAGTAGGAGTGGGCGGGAGTTGGCTGTGGGCAGCTGTGGGTGCCCCCCACATGTTGCCAGGTGGCCCCATCCCACAGGTGCTGGACGGAGAGATGTACCCGCCCTCGGTAGAAGAGACAAATGTGTTGATGCATTACCCCCTGGGTGTCCTGCCCCAGAGCCAGATGGCTGTGGGCCAGGAGGTGTTTGGGCTGCTTCCTGGGCTCATGCTTTATGCCACGATCTGGCTACGTGAGCACAATCGTGTGTGTGACCTGCTGAAGGCTGAGCACCCCACGTGGGGCGATGAGCAGCTCTTCCAGACAACCCGCCTCATCCTCATAGGTGAGGACTACAAACCTGCCCTGCCCTGGGAGGTCATGCCCTCTATCCTGAGAAACATTGGGTGGAGAGTTTGGAGACAGAAGTTAGGATTAGAATTCTAGCTGTTCTGCTTACTAACTATGAGACCTTGGAAGGTCTCTCCACCTTTGTGAGCCTCAGTCTCCAAATCTGTATATTGGGGCAAGTGATGGTTGTAAGGGTTTGTTGAGATGAAGACTGGGAAGGCATGCAGCGCATAGTAGATCTTCAGAAAACGGATGACTGTGAAGGTTGATTATTAGCTGGGTGACTCATAGCACACTTGACAGCCAGCCCAAATCTCAGTTTCCCTGTAGTACTGCCTGCAGATACACACTCCATGTCCCCAGCATGTGCAGTGTCAGACCCCAGCTTGCCCAGCCTTTAGGAATCTTCATGTTTACTGCCTTACTTACCTTCCTGGGGTTTGGTAGCTTTTAGGTGACTCAGAGACAGGATATTTTTGTGTCCCCTACGGGGACAAGTCTGCAGCCTAAAATGTCAGATGGTTTCCTGTGTGGGAGGTTGGCTCTTGACATCCCTGTCCAGACCTTGTTCACTCTGAGTCACCAGTGAACCCCTTCCCCCACATTTGGGCAGCCCTGTGCATGGCTGGTCCCAATTATAGTGCCTGATTCACTGGAGCCTGGAAGAGCTGGGCATCAAGGATTGGGACAGTCTGAAGAGGGAGGAGGGGATTCTCTCCTCACGCCCACGCTTAGAACTTCTACTTCTGGCTGACCTGTGGACACCCCCTCTCCTTCCATGCAGCGTAGACGCGTACACTGCCTATTTCTCACAACAACCCCATGAATATTATTACACTGATACTATAATACACATTTTACAGGTAAGGAAAGCATAGTTCAGAGAGCTTAAGTAATTTGGCCCAAGTTCAGGTGATGGGAAATGGGGAAGCCAAGATTTGGACCCAGGCCTGCTGACTTGAAATTTTGTGGCTCCGGGTCAATTTGCTAAAACCCAATTTGTTTTAATAGCTAATTGGCCAAAATACTAGTTTCGTTTAATATCTAGTTAGCCAGCTTTTGTTTTGTGGTAGAACGTTCCACTTGCTGAGAGGGCAGAGAAAAATGTATTTTATAAGAATTCTGATGTATAAGAAATGAGTTTTTTGGAATATTTTGGGAGCAGACTCACTTTCTGTCCTCAGGGTTCCTTGTTTGCTGCTGAGGCACCTCTGAGAGGTCACTTGAATCCCCTACCGCTGCCGAGCGTAGCATAATGAATGGCAGCCCTCACTGAATCTCCCACGGTTCCTTCCCTGTGGTCTCTCCAGCCACTTTTAAGAACGGGTTGTGGGAGGGAGGTTGCCCAAGGGTCACAAAAGCTCTTTCTTGGACACCTTTCGCTTGTTGTCCCGGGTAGCGGCGCCCAGAACCTCCCTCTGGAATGTGGGAGTAGCTGGTGCTCTTGTCTCGGATCCTCTATGGAAACTGAGATGCAAAGTTCCATTTTCACATCCTGTCACAAAGAGACAAGGTGGCAGCGGTCAAGTAAAGTTAAATACCCACACCGATACGGAGACAGGGAGCCAGCCCCTTGCAGGAGGTGGCCTGGGTTCCGATCCTGCGCCCGCCCTGCCCAGGGGAGACCATCAGGATCGTGATTGAGGAGTACGTGCAGCAGCTGAGCGGCTACTTCCTGCAGCTGAAGTTCGACCCCGAGCTGCTGTTCAACGTGCAGTTCCAGTACCGCAACCGCATCGCCCTGGAGTTCAACCAGCTCTACCACTGGCACCCGCTCATGCCCGACACCTTCCAGGTGGGCTCCCAGGAGTACAGCTACGAGCAGTTCCTGTTCAACACCTCCATGCTGGTGGACTACGGGGTGGAGGCCCTGGTGGACGCCTTTTCCCGCCAGATCGCTGGCCGCGTAAGCCCCGGGGGGCGTGGACGAGGGCAGGTGGGCGGAGGGAAGGCGGCAGGCCTGGGTGCAAACCCCTCTTTCTCCTTCCGTAACCTGAGAGTAGTGCAGGGTGGTTGTGAACATTTCCTGCAGCAATTCTCTTGTTCACCATTTGTTCACTCAACGATCCCACAGGCGTTGCTCCGGGTTCGGGGTGAGGCTAGGGGGTGGTGCAATGGGGGATTAGTCCAGTATGGTTCTTGTGGCCTACGTTTTGGCGCTTGTACTCAAGAAGGCATGATGGTCATAGCAGCCATATGACGGCTAACATGTTTCCAGCACCTGCTACGTGGTAGGCACCTGCTAACGTGCTTCTCTGTTGTTATTATCAGGATTATAAGAATGTGCAAGGAATTAGAGTACAAAAGCCCACAGGGCTCCGGGGACTGAGGGGCTTCTGACCAATGGAGTGATATCTGAGCGGAAATCCAAGGGATGGACAGGGGTTTTTCAGGGAAAGGGTGTTAGTGGCAGAGTTCAGAGTGCATGACAGGGAAAGGGCAGAGGTCAAAGGGTGTGGTAATTGATAGAACAGAAGGACATTTAGGGTATAGCAATACAGGGAACAAGTGCCTGAATATGCTGTTTGTTAAATCATGAGCCTGTCTTAGGAGCCGAATTGAGCTCCTCCAAAACCGTATGTTGAATTCCTAACCTCTAATACCTTAGAATGTGGCTGCATTTGGCAATGTCTTTAAAGAGGTAATTAAGATTAAATGAGGTCATTAGTGTGGGCCCTTATGCAATAGGACTGGGGTCCTTATAATAAGGGGTGATCAGGACACAGAGGGAAGACCATGTGAAGACACAGGGAGGGGACCGCCAACCTGCCAGCCAAGGAGAGAGGCCTCAGGAGAAGCCAGCCCTGCCCACACCTTGATCTCCAAGTTCTAGTCTCTAAACGGAGGAGATAAATTTATCTTGTTTGAGCCACTTTATCGTGGCAGTCCTAGCAAACTAGTACATCCTCTTACTGTGGAATTCCTAACCAACTGCCTCTTAAACCTCTCCCCAGGTTTGGAAGCTCTTGTCTGCTTTATGCCAGCCTGTGGGGCCCATTGCCACCCTCCAGCCCCTGCTTCTCTCTACTCCTTGTCCCTCAGCCCCATTGTGAAGCCGAGTCATCATCATAAGGGTTTCAGCTTCCTTCTAATAATTTGACTGAAATTAGCATTTGCTGCCGCCAGTGGGCAGCTGCTGGCTTTTTATGGCCTCTGTTCTCCACACAGACAGCCTTTGTGTGGGGCTGGATGATTTTCAAAGCATTTTTCAGGAATGACCACCCATAGTGCGTGTGAAAAGCCCTGGTGTTGTACCTGGCCCAAGGCATAAGGGTGACAGAGTGTGTTGACACTCAGGATATTAATGAGAGTGTGAAGCAAAAGACCGGGCTTCCTCTGATAAGCGTGGCGGGGGACTACCCTGTAGGGGACACCATGTGACTGATACTGTGGGAACTGCTTTGCATCCTTTATCTCATTCAATTCACTGATGGCCACATTAGGTAGATCCTCAGCCTTCCCCATTTTATATATGCGGGAACTCAAATTTTGCTGAGTAACACCCAGGGTAGGCTGCCATAAAGAAGTACCACAACCTGGGTGGCTTAAAACAACAGATGGAGGTGAGAAGTCCCAAACTGAGGGGGCACAGGGGCTTGCTCTCTGTTAAGGCTTCAGGGGAGGGAGAAACTGTTCCATGGCTTTCTCTCAGCTCCTGGTGGTCGCTGCCAATCCTTGGTGTTCCTGGGCTTGTAGACACATCATTTGGATTTCTGCCTCTATTGTCATGTGGTGTTCTCTCTGAGTCTGTCTTCTCTCATCTTTTTTATCTATTTATTTATTCCATTTAATCTTTTTTGTTGTTGTTGTTGGGGAATCATTGAGGGTACAATGAACCAGGTTCTATCTCTTCTTTCATCTTATAAGGACCCCAGCTATTGTGGCCCACTCTGATCCAGTTATAACCTCATTTTAACTTGATTACATACACAAAGACTCTGTTTGCAAATAAGGTCGCATTCACAGGTGCTGGGGTTTAGCACTTCATGACATTTTTTTAGGGGGATACAATTTAGTCCACAACACTCCCAGTCTAGGGCTGGCACCAGTCTCTGCTTGCTTTGCTCCAAGGTGCATAAGGTCAGACAGTTAAGTTCAAGAATTCACCCTAGAAAAAGTGCTAGACGCCTCATTGTTGAATGCCAGTATGATCATCAGATGGCCAAGAGGAGTACTTTGAAGGTGACCGTAGTGACATTCAGCAACGAGGTATATAGCACTTTCTCTAGGATGAGTTCGTGAACTTAATTGTCCAACCTCATGATTTCATTCAACTATGTTTTTCTTCTTTCTTGTCCAATTGTAATTGTTCTATTGAAACAGAACTCTCTCTTCACTATTATCATTTCATCTGGAGCAACAGAGCTTTCTTGGAACCAATGCTCCTTAACTGTTATGAATCACATTCTTTTTCTGGAGTCTTCTTTAGCTCACCAGCCTACCTGGGATTTGAGTCCTATTTTTCCTCTCTTCATAGGGGATTACACCTCCTGTTGGTATAATTCAAAGGTTTGGGGAACAGCGTGAGATGGTGAGCCACCAGAGAGATCTTCCTGGCCCACTCCACATTTCAAAGATGGAAACTGAGACTCAGAGGGGCTGCCCGAGAGAGCATGATAGTAGCAGGCCCTGAGCTGTGCTCTCCTCTCCATTCTTGCTCAGAAAGACTTGTGACTTGGAGCTCTTTTCTGGGACTTTACACAGGACAGTCTGGCCTGGCTTTTAGACCACTGCTGTGCTTATCTTCTGGCAGATTGGTGGAGGCAGGAACATGGACCATCATGTCCTGCATGTGGCTGTGGATGTCATCAAAGAGTCTCGGGAGATGCGTCTGCAGCCCTTTAATGAGTACCGCAAGAGGTTTGGCATGAAGCCCTACACCTCTTTCGAGGAGTTTACAGGTGAGCAGCTGTTTCCTGCACAGTCCCTCCCCTTGAGCGACTCACAGTAAAGTGCGGGAGACATCAGGACAATAGAATGGAGCAAGGCTTGGGCCAACCCTGGCACTTTGGGAATGATAAGGAGAGTAGAAGCTCAAGTTGGGGTGGCGAGGGATGGCAGAGAACCCTACTTGGGGAGAGGTGATTTTGCAGCTGGGTTTGAAGGATAAATAGGAATTTCCCCGTGGGAGAAGAGAGAGAAGAACATTTTAGGCAGGGTGACAGAAAGTACAAAGGTATGGAGGTCAGACAACTGTGCTTATTGGGGAAGACAGTCGGGGGTATGGCTGGAGCAAGAGCTTATGTTGGTGGTGGTGACTTATGAGAGGTTGAAGCCAAACTGTGTAGAATCTTGATTTCCTTGCAAAAGATTTTGGTTCCTAAGTACCCATTTATAGACCAGCTGTGTAAGGATCACTTAGAAAGCTGATTAAAATGCCAAATCTCAGATGCCTCTCCCAGAGATTCTGATTCAGTAGGCCTGGATGATGCCCAAGAATCTGTACATACATGCATATGTGTATATATCATTTCCCCCAAGATCACCAGATGTTGGGCATTCAAGTGGGATTCCTTGTCTTAGAAAATGAAAGCCCTTGAAGTACATGTGACATCATGTGTGGTGACAGAGGATGGATTTGAGGAAGTGGGTAGAAAGGCTCCATGGCTGTCTCCCCTGGATCACTACCTGTGAACACATGGGTCGTGCAGAGTTGGGCAGATCCTGGGATCTGTGGATGAGTTCCCTGTACCCCTGGAAGAGCGATCTTTGTAACTCTGTGACCTCCCATGATAAACGGTCCAGAGGGGAAGGTGGAACACTGCCACTGTATTTCTGTGTGACCTTGAATGTGTTATATCTATGAGCTCTAGTAGAATAAAGGGTCTTGGGCACAGTAAGGCCTTGAAACCTGTCTGTGAAGGAAGCGAGATGGGAGATTCTCCCCGCGGTAATGACTGAGTAACTAGGGCTCAGATACATAGGATGAGTTGCTAAAGGACACATGTTCTTTGGTGACAGATTTAGGTCCTTGATGGTTTCTGATCCCATCCAGGAGGAAGGTTAGTGTGTACTTCCCTTCCTGGTCCTTTTCCCCAGTGGCAATGAAGCCAAATTTTAGGACACGTGCTCCATTTCTGAAATTGTTCTCTTGGAGTCTCTATTATCTTTGGGAAACGATGGGCCTGCAAGGGTCCCACCCCATATGAACCTTAATGGCACCACAGCTCTGACTCTAGCTTTTCTGCTTTGCAGGAGACAAGGAGGTGGCAGCGGAGCTGGAGGAGCTATATGGAGACATTGACGCTTTGGAGTTCTACCCAGGGCTGCTGCTGGAGAAGTGCCTACCAAACTCCATCTTTGGGGAGAGTATGATTGAGATTGGGGCACCTTTTTCCCTCAAAGGTCTCCTAGGGAACCCCATCTGTTCTCCAGAATACTGGAAGCCAAGCACATTTGGTGGTGAGATGGGCTTTAACATTGTCAAGACGGCCACACTGAAGAAGCTGGTCTGCCTCAACACCAAGACCTGTCCGTACGTTTCCTTCCGTGTACCTGACTCGCATCAGGACAGCGAGCCTACTGTGCAGCGACCATCCACGGAGCTCTGAGGGGGCAGGGGTTAGCATTCTGGAGGCGAGAACTCTGTGCTTGTCATTCCAGAATGCTGAAGCCAGGGTTGATGGTCTTAAATGCTGGTTTTCTGGTTTGACGTGGCGAGTGTTCGGGTTGACATTTAAAATTTTGAGTCTCACTCGTTACCTGGAATAGTGTGATTCTGTTTGTCATTTTGGAATGCTGAATTCCTTGTTAACCCTTCAAAATGTTAGGAGTGGTTCTCATTTGGCCTTTCAGAGTTCCTAGTTGACAACCTAGAATGTCAGATTTCTGGTTGATTTGGAATATAGACATTCTAGAATATAGAGTTCCTGATGAAATCTACAGGGTTCTTATTTTGCATTCTGGAATCTTGACTTTCTGATTGGTGATTCAGAACATTGTGTTCCCAGCTGATGATCCAGGACAGTGGCTGATGTGCCAGGTCAGACTTGATTTGAATGTCTAGAATGTTGATTTGATTTATTTTCCTGTTTGGTGAGATATCCACAGAGCAGGAGACCCCAATATCCAGCAAGAATCCCTGAATCCGTGCCTGCACTGAGGGACAAGAAGGGGGATGTGTGGTTCTTGAGACTCCTCCACTTACACCTGGGTCCAAGGATGTGGGGAGAACATGTGGGGTCTTTTCATGCCAGTGGTTGGAAGCCACTGGAGCTCCATCCCTGTCCATGTCTTGACCATGGCAGCTGTTTTAAATGAAGCTAATAAAATTCTCTTTCCAAAGTTGCCTGTTACGTACATCTTTTGGTTCTATCCCCAAATCAAAGGCAACACTGAAGTATGGGTGGCCTTTGCCCCAGCCACAGCAGGGGGTGCTGGAGCCTTTCTGCTGGCATCCCCGGGGCCTGTTACTGGGTAGATACATAGTAGCATACCACTGATGTTTCACTTTTTCCTCTGGGCCAAGGCCTTGCATGTTCCAGGATGCTTTCTGAAAAGCACTACCCGCTACTTCAGCCCCAGGAGATGCATCATTGAGCCCACCATCTGATTAAAACAATAGCAAGGCAAGGGCACCCAGAGAGAGGAGCACTGCCCGTGTGCCAGTCTTACACATTTAATTCTCACTTATTGTCACGAATGGTGTGAAGTAGGTGGTATAATCCGCATTTGATAACTGAGAAAACTGAGTCTCAGAGTGGCCAGTGACAGACATGCCCTGCAGGTGCCAGATTGGGCTTGGACCCAGCTCTAGCTGAGTCTAGCTAGAATTTGCATCGTTCTTGATTTCTGGTTTGACTCAGGGCCAGGCCTGATCTCGCTTGTCTGGCTCAGGTTCAAAGGCAGAAGGGTGGGTTGTAGCTTCCACTTAACATACAGGCTACTCAGTCCCAAATATTTATTTTCCTGAGTGTTTACTATGTGCCAGTTACTTTTAACAGGTTTGAGGACACAGCAGTGAGTGATCAATCCAAACAAGCCTCTGCCCTTGTGGAGCTCCCATCTCAGTGTGTGTGTGTGTGTGTGTGTGTGTGTGCGCGCGCGTGCGCGTAAAACAGACAATAAATGAAAGGACAGTGAAATAAGTGCAAGGTGAGTGTCACTTTCCATTTAAAACCTCTCCACTTTGTTTTTCCCTTCTTCATCCCTGAGATCAGAGGTGGAGCAGCGGTGATCTGAGGGCAGACAGCCCTACTTTCCTCTAAGGACACTTGTAGTCAGTAAAGAAAGAGGAGAGGACAGAAGGGTAAGGTTGGGAAAAGGGTATGGTAGGGTTGGGAAGAATAAGAGGCTGGGAAAAGGTCTTTTGTGCACCACACTTTGGGCTTAGCATTCCTCAGGAGAAGCTGTGGCCCAGAAAGAAGAGAGGAAAGCTGGGTTAGGCTGACAGTCCTTAGGGCTGGGACTCCTGTCTTCCAGTTTAGAAAGTCATCCTTGTGTCTCCTTAGTTGGTCAGGAATGCTTCCACCATTTCTTCTGGGCCCTGATGCAATTCTCTGGCATAGAAAGATACTTCAGGTGGTAGAAGTGCACATGGAGTGGCTGGTCTTGTCCTTGCTAACACAATATCTATTTCCCCTGTTTGGCTAGCAACCCTTACTAAAATCCTTCCTTTCCTTGCTAATTTCAGTCTTGGTGAGTCTATCGGACTGTATTCTGGCCAAGGAGTGTGAATCAATTCCAGGAAATCAGACACTTTATTCTTGAAAATTGGCCCTTGAGGGTGGTGCCTGTGGCTCAAAGGAGTAGGGCACTGGCCCCATATACTGGAGGTGGAGGGTTCAAACTCAGCCCCGGCCAAAAAACAAACAAAAAAGAAAAGAGAAGAAAAGAAAATTGGCCCTTGAGTGAAGTTGGGATTCATTTCCACAGCTGGCTCTGCGAAGATGTTCATTCGCTCCAGCTTTCAAAGATCCCCAGGGCAGCTGGATTTCTGATCGTCTCAAGGCTTTACCTTTTCCTTTCATCCTGTGGGCAGTTCCAGGAATTCATCTTTTGCCTAAATCAGTAAGAATTTGTGTCTGTTGCAAACCTTAATGGGTGCTGGCCGGAGTTACACAGGCACTACAATGATTTTAATCTGGGAAATGTAATCAGGCCAGTATTTTTGGAAGGAGTGCCTTGTGGGAGGGTGGACAGGAGAGCACCTAGAGGCTGGCAGGACTGAAGAGGCTCTATCCATGGTTCAACCAGGAGATGATGGCAGCTGGGAACAGAGGTAGTAGTGTCGGAACAGAAGGATAGTACACATTTCCAGCATAGTCCTTTCTTGAATGCAGGTGCCTAGATTAGGTGGGCTTTGCTTAGTATGGTCAATCATGCATGAAATTTTTACATAGGGAGACATGAAAAGTGCTCCAAGATAGCTTCTTCAGAGTGAAGGACCTTATCACACTTGAGCCCTCATTCCTGCAGTTTTGATTGAGTGGGTGTGATTATTTTTATATGACCATTTGGTTGGGTTCTGGTGCATAATTATTTAATAAAATACTGATCCAGCTGAGATTGCGAAGGTATTTTGTAGATGTGGTTAACATCTGTAATTAGCTGACTTTGAGCAAAGAAGATTATGCTGAATAATATGGGTGGGCTTCATCTAATCACTTGAAAGGCTTTAAGAACAAAAATTGAGGTTTTCTGGAAAAGAAGAATTCTGCTTTGAGGGTGAAGCATCAATTTTTTTTTTTGTGACCGAGTCTTACTATGTTGCCCTTGGTAGAGTGCTGTGGCATCACAGCTCACAGCAACCTCAAACTCTTGGGCTTAAGTGATTCTCTTGCCTCAGCCTCCCAAATAGCTGGGACTACAGGCACCTGCTACAATACCCGGCTATTTTTTGGTTGTAGTTGTCATTGTTGTTTGGCAGGCCTGGGCTGGGTTCGAACCCACGAGCTCTGGTGTATGTTGCTGGTGCCTTACTTAGCTGCTGAGCCTCAGGTGCTGAGCCTGAAGCATCAATTCTTGCCTGAGTTTCCAGCCTGCTGGTCTGCTTTATGAATTTCAGCCTTGCAACCCCAATGATTGAGTCAATTTTTAAAAAGAAAACTCTATGCAATTGTCCCTTAGTATCTTTGGGAGATTGGTTACAGAACAGTCCCATGGATACCAAAATTCATGGACCCTCAATTCCCTTATATAATATGGCTTAGTGTTTGTGTTGTGCATATAACCTACACACATCCTCCTGGATACTGGAAATCGTCTCTAGATTACTTATGATACCTAACATAATGGAAGTACTATATAAGTCATTGTTTTTATTTGTATTTTTAGTTAATATTTTTGTAAATATTTTTGATCTGTAGTTAGTCGAATCCATGGATGTGGAGCCCACAGATATAGGGGGAATATATACACACATATGTATATTTCCACCACTCTTCTGTATAGTGTACGTATACATACGTTCTGTTGGTTCTGTTTCTCTCTAGAACCTTGACTGATATAGTGGGTGATCATTCAGGGCTTTATTGC
Source organism: Loris lydekkerianus (assembly GCA_963574355.1). Classification (NCBI taxonomy): domain Eukaryota; kingdom Metazoa; phylum Chordata; class Mammalia; order Primates; family Lorisidae; genus Loris; species Loris lydekkerianus. The sequence goes on from CAUYPK010040928.1 coordinate 38,827, forward strand.
AAACAATAGAACCTTCTCTAGCCTATTTAAATGGGAGGGAATTTATTATAGGACATTGCATACCTCATGGAACCACTGAGAGGTCCACAGTACTAGGCTTCAAGGTTTTGCACCTGCAATTAGCTGTCACTGTTGACAGTGCAGATGACTCTGCTCCTGTCCCCAAATGCAGGGATCTCAGACCACACCTTTCCTGCCAAAAGCCTACTACTGTTGCCCCTGAAAACCAGCTGCTTCTATAATTCCGCTTACCAGAAGGTGGATTCCATATGGAACCTTACTTACTTTTCTCTAGAGTTAAAGTCATCTTTATTTCACATCTGATGAGTGGAGCCTAGTTCACGAGTCTGTACTCCAGCTCCAAAAGAGGGGGAGGAAAAGTGCATTGTGTGGCTTGTGCCTTAGGGAGAAGGGACCCCTAATGGGAGAATTTCCCTATATATAGGAAGGGCATTCAAAGGGGCTGGGAAACATGCAAAGTTTATATCAGCGAACCTGAGTTTTCTTAGCTCTGTTTTGCCTATGTGGGCATTATCTTTAGAATGCTCCAAAGTCCATCATGATGGTGCCACTGTTGACCTGCTCTCAGCAGCTCCATTTAGTTGCAAGCAAAGAACTTACAAAATGAAATGTGAAATTATGCAACTGTAGAACAGCAGCGAAGTAGACTGTTGGGTACACACAGTCCACTCTTTCAATAATGTTTGAGTAAAAAAAGTGTCAAAAATGTTGCACATGCCTACAGACCACTTTTCTATTTATCATCCTTTTCCTATAAAAATGGACTCAAGATTAAAACAGCTACATGTGAGTGACTATGAAATACTAAAACTTAAAAGGTACTTTTTATTGAGCCCTATTTGAGGGAACTACAATAAAGCCCTTTCTTTACTACCTTGCCTGTTACTCGTGTGTCCTTTAAAGTTGATTTTCCCCCAGGTTTGGTCAAAATGTGTCTTTTGTTTTCAATCTTTGTGTTGTCAATCAAAAGAGCCTTTGAACCACTCGCACACCTGCAGTTTGGTATTCTGGGTTTCAGGGCAATGTGGCAACGCATCCTGGCAGGCCTCCTGCCCGCAAGGTGCAACATCCTGCCAAGTGCACTGATCTTAAGTGCATCCTTGAAGTTTTTCTACGTATACATAGCCCAAAGTAACCACCAAAGAAACAAGACATAGAACATTCCCAGCTTTCTAGAAGAGTTTTTGTGCTCTTTCCAAATCAAAAACTCTGAAAAGTAACCACTATTCTGACTTTTGTCACCATTGATCAGTTTTGTCTACTCGTGAATTCATTTGAATAGAGTCATCAAGTTTGCCCATTTTTGTGTCTGGCTTATTTTACTCACCATTACATTTTTCGATATACACATTCCTGTGTGTTTCAGTGATTTGATTTATTTCTGTATATTTAATATATACACAATTGATTTATCTAGTCTACCATTGATGGACAATTAGGTTGTTGCTTTTTTTTTTTTTTTTTTTTTTTACTATTATGTATAAAGCCGCCCTCTATGGTAAATTTTAACTCTTACTGTGAGGGCTCTATTTAAAACATCACCTTCACATACATTTATTATGGGAAATGGTTCTTGTTGTGTATTCAAAATTCCCTTCTGTGTTCTCTCTTGCTTTATGGCCTAATGGAAAGGAAATGGATTCATGAGTGTGCAGGCATCATTCTAGAAAAGGAAAGGGAATATATTTATTACCTATACTTTACCTGCCTGTTCCATTAACTCTAACAGTTCTATGAATAGGTTTTTTTTTTTTTTTTTCTGTTCCACAAAGGATGAAATTGAGAGACAGAGAAATTAGGTGACTTGTCCGGAGTTGTACAGCTACAAAGTGGTGGGAGGCAGCTTGAAATTCTGAAGGAAAGCATGGCCCTCCCCAGCACTCTCCCTGTCCAAGTCATGCAGAGCCAGAATCACAGCAGGGACAGGAGTGAAGGGTGGAAGGGCAGTGTATGGTGTGACATTGGTGATGTTGATGTGTGTCCAGAAGGTTCTATACATAAGCCTCAGATGGAGAGTTCCACACTGTATCATGCTGCCTCATGGCCATCCTTTTCCTCTTCTGATGAGTGACAATTTCTCTCTTGTCCCTGTGACTCACTTTTTCCAGGCATGCTGTTTCCTTTCTACACGCTGCCCTCTGCACACCACAGTGATGTGCAGGGCATACAACTGGTTCCTTGGCATCTGAAGAGCAATGCCATTTGTCTCCCTGTCTGTGGTCCACAGTGTGGTGTGACCATTACCGATATCTAGTTCCAGAACATTCTCATCATTCCTAAAATAAACCCTGTATCCATGAAGCAGTCAGTCTCCTCTTCCTGCTCCCCCTCTTCCTGCTCCCCCTGACAGTGTAGTGAGCGCTCACCACATGCCCGGCACTGTGCTAATCTCAGTGTATACAGATCTTACTAATTATCATGAAAGCAATTCTGTGAAATTGGGGTTCTTTCTTCCATTTCACAGATAAGATAATGGAGGCTCACAGAGAATAGATTTATGGGAGGCCACAAAGCCTATAAGGGGCAGAATCTGGAGCTGAATTCCCAGCCCAGTGTTGTTTCCTAACCTCTGCTAAATAATGACCCAGATCTAAGCCTTTCCTGTGATAAACATGAATGATGCAGGTCTGGTTGATTCTTAAGCACATGTTTTTTTCCATTTTGAAAGAATATTCTTTCCATTCAAATGAGCTATTCAAATGACTCATGCTCTAGGAATTTTCCAGGACCTGAGATGTGGGGTTGAGGGACATAGTTTGATGACAAGATCTCAGATAATGTGACCCCCCAAAAACCATCAGTTGCCTTCATAAATCTCGGGATGGCATACAGGACAGCGGAATAAGAAATGAAGTGACTCCAAATGTGTCATGGGGCTGGGGGTGTCTTATGAAGGGAAAGGCTCTAACTAATGCCAAATGCCTGGTTCTTATCCACTGGTCATCTGGGATTCATTCTTTAAGAGCTTGTGCTCCTGGTTCCCAGAACCACGTAGACTGACTTCCCTTGTGGTTTCAGAAATGAAAGAAGGAATTGCAAATTCTACTTCCACAAAAAGAGTGGGGCAGCTTATTAGACGGAACACAGAAGTTAAAAACAGAATATGTAATCAAGGCAATTTTTCCTGGCCTTCATGCTATTGAGGCAAATCTCTTTTTGATGCCTTGTCTTACTGTGTGACAAACATATTAAAATGCATCTGTATACCACATTTAATATAATAATGCATAATTTACATATATATGTTGAGGTAGGTTTTAGTAAACTAACAATACATTTGGTGGGCCCTTAATTAAACATCTATAATTTTGATTTTGTTATTTTCTTTTAGTATTTTGGACAATACATTCTTTCTTCCAAGTCTCAAATAATTCCATAAGCTATTGAACAGGTTGATGACCCTCGGGCTTTGTGCTGGTGGTTTCTTGACTCATCTGACATTGTGGGCCTTTCTGGGTGGCCAGCACTGTTGGGTAGCACTCTGCTGATTGGTCTGAATCTGATCATCCTCATCGTGTGGTCAGACCAGAGATTAGATGTGAGGTCTCCACTGATTTGGGAAAATAGGAACGTAAGTTACCCAACCAAGTGTTCCAATGGATTATTTTTATGTGCTTTCCTTTATACACATAGCTGAATTTTTAGCTGTCATTCAAAATGGCAGCTGGTCTGGACACTAGTCAATGAGGGGTGGAGCAGAGAATCTCACTACTGAATGGACTTTGTGCAGTATAAAAGTTGGCAAAATAAAGGGGTCCTGGGGGCATAACCTTGCATGTAGAAGAACAGAGACAGAAAAATAATCAGAGACACAGTGTGGGGTTTTAAAAATTATTTTATAGACCTAACTGAGGTGTAAAATGCTTACATCTTAAGTGTACAAGTTGAACTTTTTTTTAATCTACAGAGATAACTACTAGCCTGACTTCTATCACAGTAGAGAGTTTAGCCTGTTCAGAACTTCATATGAAAAGAATCATGCTAAATATATTTGTTGTTTACTTCCTTTGCTTAATGTAATGTCTTGTGAAATTATCCATGTTGCTGTGTTTATTAATAGTTTGTTCTTTTTCAATCCTGGGTAGCATTCTGTTGTGTAAATATACAGCCATTTGTTTATCCTTTTACTTATTGACGGACACTTATATTGTTTCTAGTTTTGACTGCTATGACTTTGACTACTATGAATATCTGATAAAAGGCATTTGTGGGGCTATGTCTTCATTTCTCTTGAATAAATATTTGGAGTAGAATTGCTGGATCTTCTGGTAACTATGCATTTAACTTGATAAACTGCTGAAGAGTTTTCTAATGTAGTTGTATGGTATATGAGAGTTCCAGTTGCTCCATATTTTTGGTATTACTTGGCTCTTATAAGTCTTTTAAATTTAGCCATTTTTCTGGTGGTATTAAGTGGTATCTCAGTGTAGTTTTAATTTTCATTTCCCTGACAATTAATGATGAGTATCTTCATCTATCATTGGTCATTTACATGTATATTCTTTTAGGATATGTCTTTTTAAATCTTTTGCCTCTTCTCATTGGGTTCCTTTTATCACTACCATAAGTTATAGGTATTATAACTGTGGCTTGCCTTTTCATTTTCTTAACTTAAGGAACATAATTTAAAATGTTTTAATAAAATCCACTTATTTTTTCCCTTGTGGTTAATGTGGCTTTGGGGTATTTTCTTAGAAATTATACTTACTGCAAAACCATGAAAATATTCTATTTTTTCTAGAAATTTCTAGCTTTAAAACCCATTTTTACTTAATTTTCATGTATCATAAGGTCAAAATTTATTTTTTATATTTAGATATTCAGTTCCTGGTATTGTTTGTTGAGTAGTCTATTCCTTTTTTCATTTTATCGACTGGCATCTTTATAAAGAATTAAGGGACTATTTATGTATGTGTCTATTTTTGTACACTGTTATGTTTTGCTGACTTATTTGTGGTTATGACAACATCACACTAGTTTGTAGCTTTAAAGTAAGTTGCACTTTGGTTGGTATTTTTTTGTATTAAATTATAGCTGTGTACATTAATGCAATCATGGGGTACAATGTGCTGGTTTTATATACAATTTGAAATATTTTCATCAAACTGGTTAACACAGCCTTCATGGCATTTTCTTACTTACTGTGTTAAGACATTTATATTCTACACTTAGTAAATTTCACATGTACCCTTGTAAGATGCACCATAGGTGTGGTCCCACCAATTACCCTCACTCCACCCATCCTCTTCCCTCCCCACCCCTCCCTTTTCCCTTTCCCCTTCTTCTTGGGTTTTCATAGTAGGGCTGAGTACACTGAATACTTTTTCTTCTATTCTTGAAATACTTTGCTAAGAAGAATATGTTCCAGCTCCATCCATGTAAAAATGAAAGAGGTAAAGTCCCCATCTTTCTTTAAGGCTGCATAATATTCTAGGGTGTACATATACCATAATCAATTAATCCATTCATGGGTTGATGGGCACTTGGGCTTCTTCCATGATTTAGCAATTATGAATTGGGCTGCAATAAACATTTTGGTACAAATATCTTTGTTATAAAGTGATTTTTGGTCTTGTGGATATATACCTAGTAGAGGAATTGTAGGATCGAATGGCAGGGCTATTTTTAGATCCCTAAGTGTTCTCCAAACATCTTTCCAAAAGGAATGTATTAGTTTGCATTCCCACTAGCAGTGTAGAAGTGTTCCCTTTTCTCCACATCCACTCCAACATCTCTGGTTTTGGGATTTTGTGATGTGGACTAATCTTACTGGAGTTAGATGATATCTCAAAGTAGTTTTGATTTGCATTTCTTTGATGATTAAGGATGATGAACATTTTTCCATATGTCTGTAGGCTGTGCGCCTGTCTTCTTCAGAGAAGTTTCTCTTCAAGTCCCTTACCCACCCTGAGATGGGATCACGTGTTCTTTTCTTGCTAATACGTTTGAGTTCTCTGTGGATTCTGGTTATTAAACCTTTGTCGGAGACATAACCTGCAAATAATGTTCTCCCATTCTGAAGGCTGTCTGCTTGCTTTACTTACTGTGTTCTTGGTTGTGCAGAAGATTTTTAGTTTGATCAGGTCCCAGTAGTGTATTTTTGATGCTGCTTCAATTGTTTGGGGGGTCCTCCTCATAAAATATTCTCCCAGGCCAATTTCTTTAAGTGTTTTCCCTGCCCTTTCTTCTAGTATTTTTATAGTTTCATGTCTTAAGTTTAAATCATTAATCCAGTGAGAGACTATCTTAGTTAATGGTGAGAAGTGTGGGTCTAGTTTCAGTCTTCTACAGGTCGCCAGCCAGTTCACCCAGCACCATTTGGAAAATAGGAAATCTTTTCCCCCCTGGGTGTTTTTAATTGGCTTGTCAAAGATCAAATAACAGTAAGTAGCTGGGTTCATCTCTTGGTTCTCTATTCTGTTCCATACGTCTATCTCTCTGTTTTTGTGCCAGTATCATGCTATTTTGATCACTATCGATTTATAGTATAGTCTGAGGTCTGGTAGCGTGATTCCTCCTGCTTTGTTTTTATTTCTGAGTAATGTCTTGGCTATTTGAGTTTCTTTCTGATTCCATATAAAATGAAGTATTATTTTTTCAAGATCTTTAAAGTATGACAGTGGAGCTTTAATAGGGATTGCATTAAAATTGTATATTGCTTTGGGTAGTATAGACATTTTAACAATGTTGATTCTTCCCAGCCATGAGCATGGTATGTTTTT